>JAJJWW010018170.1:0-72984 GCA_023531295.1 Papaver armeniacum | reverse complement strand
GTGTTTATGGGTAAAATCGCTTCCGCGATTTTGGTAAATTCGGTAGGTGAGTGAGAAACTGGTTTAACCCTAAACAAATGTGCTGCACGTGAGCACTTTCAGATTTCCCAGAGATCAATCTGTAAAAGTCCGGCCCTAAACCAAGAAATGGCTGTTCCCGACTTTCTTCGGTCCCTGCAAAGTGGAGGGAGAAGGGGTTGATTTGGGGAGGGAAGCAAAGAAAGGTGTGTTGAGACTCAGAATAATTGGAGAGTAGTGTCTCGACTTGTATCGTAAAGTGAAAGCTTCGGAAGCTTGCAAGAGATGAAAGCTTTTTGAGAGCTTGCAAAGTTGTCTTTTCCGAGAGTGTTGTGTTTTTCTCCCGACCGAGACTTGTTGTCCGGTGGAAATAGGTAAGACCTATTTATACAAGTCGAGATTGAATGCACCCTGGTCCTCATGGAGGAAGAGAGTAAAGGGTGAAATAATGGGAGGAGGTGGTAACGCATGGTGTTTATGGGTGAAAACGTTTTCAC
This sequence comes from Papaver armeniacum, assembly GCA_023531295.1. Lineage (NCBI taxonomy): Eukaryota > Viridiplantae > Streptophyta > Magnoliopsida > Ranunculales > Papaveraceae > Papaver > Papaver armeniacum. The sequence continues at coordinate 72,469 of JAJJWW010018170.1, read as the reverse complement.
CATTATTTTCTCATTTATTTGACCGCTTTATTCCTATTCACGCTTTCTTAATGTGAGCGTAGGTACGCCGTGATGTCAGACCACCAAACCAAGACTCGGAAAGCATCCCACAGTTTGTGTTGATGTCTCGAGTGTTGGTTGCACCTTGAGTGCAAGTGGCACCGCTAGTGGCGCGTGGCATGTGCCAATGGCATGTGCGGAATGCCTTTGTTGCGGGGTTGCACCTTGAGTGCAAGTGGCAATGCCGTAGCCGCTAGTGGCGTGTGGCATGTGCGTGAACGCCTTGGTGGTAGGTTGGACGTTGAGTGGATGGTAATGCCACAGTGCTAGTGGCGTGTGTGGCATGTGCCAATGGCATGTGCAGTGCCTTGGGTGGTAGGTTGCACGGTTTTGCAAGTTAGGCTACCCAGTGGGTTTTGGCATGTGCCAATGGCACGTACGTCCAAGTTGGCCTAGGTTGCACGGCTTGCAAGTTAGGCTACCAAAGATGCGTGTTTGGCATGTGTCAATGGCACACACGGGTCATTAGGGCCATGTGCAATGGCATGCTCGGACATTAGGCCACGACTGCAAGAAAAGCAACCAAAGGATGCGTGTTGGCATGTGCCAATGGCATGCGTGTACACAGGGTCATGGCCTCGGTAAGAAAAGCTACCAGCGATGCGTGTTGGCATGTGTCAATGGCACGCACGGCCATTAGGGCCACGGCTTGGTAATAAAAGCTACTAGCGCTGCGTGTTGGCATGTGCCAATGGCATGCGTGGTCAATTTGGGTCACGGCCTGGTAAGGAAAGCTACCAGCGATGCGTGTTGGCATGTGTGCCACCTGGGGTCACGCCCGTAAGGAAAGCTACCCGGCGATGCGTGTTGGCATGTGCCAATGGCATGCGTGGACAATTTGGCCTAGGTTGCACTGTTTGCAAGCCTAGGCGCGGGCGTCATTTTGGCATGGCGTGGATAGGGCCAAGGTAAGGGTGCTTGGCTTGGCGTAGTGATTAGCGTAGCTAGGGCCAAGGCAGAGTGCGCTTGGCATGGCGCGGCTAGCTTGGGCTAGGTGTGGTCTGGCGTGATTTGCCATTGGCACGGAGGTGCGTCTAGCATGGTTGGCATGCTTTGGCGCGCTTATGTGACTAGCATAGCTAGGGCCAAGGCAAAGTGCGTTTGGCATGGCGCCATAGCTTGGGATAGGTGTGGGGGGCATGATTTTCCATTGGCACGAAGGTGCGGCTAGCATGGTTGGCATGCTTTGGCGCGTTTGGTGTGACTAGCATAGCTAGGGCCAAGGAGGAGTGTGTTTGGCATGGCGCGGCTAGCTTGGGCTAGGTGTGGCTGGCATGATTTGCCATTGGCACGGAGGTGCGGCTAGCATGATTGACATCCTTTGCCACGTTTGGGACTAGCATAGCTAGGGCCAAGGCAGAGTGCGTTTGGTACATGCCCATTTAGCTTGGCTAGGTTTGATGGCATGATTTGCCATTGGCACGGAGGTGCGGCTTAGCATGGTTGGCATGCTTTGGCGTGTTTTGTGTGACTAGCATAGCTAGGCCAAGGCAAATGTGCGTTTGGCATGGCGCGGCTAGCTTGGGCTAGGTGTGGCTGCATGATTTGCCATTGGCACGGAGGTGCGGCTAGCATGGTTGGCATGCTTTGGCGCGTTTGGTGTGACTAGCACAGCTAGGCCAAGGCAGAGTGCATTTGGCATAGCGCTGCTAGGTGTGGCTAGGTGTGGCTGGCATGATTTGCCATTGGCACGGAGGTGCGGCTAGCATGGTTGGCATGCTTTGGCGCGTTTGGTGTGACTAGCATAGCTAGGGCCAAGGCAGAGTGCGTTTGGCATGGCGCGTGTAGTTGCAGGAAATCCCACAATACACCCCTCACTATATTTTGTTAATCTAATCCATTCAAAAGATAATAGAAGAACAATTATGAATGATTATTAATAACTTTCTTGAATCTTTACACAGAAAATGAGATTACACTTAAGTACTTACAAATGTTTCTCTCTTTCTCTCCCTAATGACTTCTTCTCCAATCCAAAAGAGACCTCTCCTAATGGCATTCACTCATCCCTTTATATAGGGTAATACATAGTGAATGACAAATAAAATCAGCCCCTTATTTTCGGAAATGTCTTGCGAAAGTGTCGCAGTGTACAAATATTCATATTCGCGACACTTCTTAACTTTCGCTGCATTTCATATCTTCCTATCGTCATCCAAAGCGGCCACTTTCTATTTAATCTTCTCTCGACGATTCGCAGTGTTGTTATTCGTTGTCTTCGCGTAGAGTTGTTTGTCGCGATATTCGATCCTACATCTTGCCTCTTTTTTTCTTGAATATTGCTTGGAGAGCGATCTTTAAGAAAAAAAATTCGTTGTTGTAGTCTCTTGATTTTTATTGATGAAGGAACGAGCAAAAGAATACTCGGACTTGAAAAGTACGTACTTGCACCTATTCTTTGGCGAAGTTCCGTAGTTTGGCAAAGTATGTATGAAATATCATTCCTTGCCTCATGGGTTATGGAGAATAATGGATTTTGTAATCTCTCCTCGCGAGTTAGGAAAATAATTGAGTCTCATATGATAAGAAAATATGTCATGCAATACCCGAATATTACATCTTCTCGCTTCTCTTTATGTTTCCTTATGTTGTGCGATACCCGAATTCTTTGTCGCGATCGCTCATTTTCCATTGAAAATCTTTTTAGTATAATTCCGTGAATCTAGGAATGACTGCTTACACGTGTTTAAAACTATTCTTTTTTACTCTAGACATTTAATGTTATCCGGTCATAACACTTTCTGCCTATTTATAGGAGAGTCTTTTGTGAAGAACACTTCTTTCTTTCTATTTCATCTTCTTTATCGTCAGAACGCTCTTCTCGTATTCTTCTTCAATATCGTCTTCATCATCCTTCGTTATTTATTTGCTATCATTTCCATGGCATCCAGGTTTGTTAATCTTGCTGATTCGATTGATTCTATGATTGATTGATTTTGTGATTAATTTCCCTTTTTAAGATTATCTTACTCTTTTTTAATCTTTTTCTCCATTTTTTGTTTCAGCAAGAACAAATCCAGCACCAAATTCACCGTGAAGAACCCCTTTATTTCTTTGGATTCACAAAAACCAACTTCTCAACATGAATCCACCTTGCCAATCCAAAATCCTCTTCGCAAGCTAAACATACCGCTTTCTAAAAGAAAGTCTCGAGCGATAAGGTATTTAAAGAAGCATTTACTTTTTAATAACAATATCAATGCCTCTCTGCTTCTTACTTAATTTATCATTCGCAGGATGACAATACTATTGACAGGACTCCCAAAAAGATCTCACCACCCTAAACCCGTTACTCTGATGTTCCTTTTCCTCATTTTCACCTTCTTCTTCTATTACAATCATCGCCAGACAATCTTGTCACAAATGACAACATTCCTATGCCTCAACTCCTTTTAGATCAGGTTCCTCATAATAATCCTACTATAGATGAACTTATCCCTTCTCCTACCATCGATATCCCCGTCATTCCTTCCAATCACTTCTTTTCCGAAACCTCCTCTTCCCATGATGTTCCTTTGGCGAAGAATGATTCGTCTCCTTCTTCTTTACCCGAGCAAATCCCTCTTCTACCGAGAAAATTTGGAAGGAATAAACGTGGCTTTCAAAGTTCTCTCAGACCTTGTGAATGATGCTAAAAGAATTCTCCGATCCCGTCAAGTCCGGGTCTCGCGAGATTTTGAGTAAACATCTTGGTCCTGATTGTAATCTCGCAAGCATCCTTAGTTCAAGAAGTTAATGTGTGGAAAAATGATCTTCAAGCTTATGACTCGCTAAATGCAATAATCTCCATCTTGAGAATCAAAAATTTCACAACCTCTCACTAGATCGTGATAACCTTCGCAAGAAGAATGAAGAGTTAAAAGGTATGCTTCTCCCCCTTAAGCTCTTTTCTTTTTTTTTTTTTTTTTTTTTTTTACAACTTAAACTTTTGTTCGCCCTTTAAGCTTTAAACCGAAACGAATAATGGAGATATATCACTGGAATCAACTGTGAAGAGGTTCGAGTTGAAAGAGATGCTTGGATGGAGCAATATAACTTCTTAAATAATCTTCATACATATGCCGCTGATCAAATAGATAATTTGTCTAAAGAAAACTTTGATTTAGTTCAAAAAGCAAGACTCATTAAGTAAAGACTTGTCTCATTTTCTTATTCTTTGACTAAAGGCTAATTTGGGGTTGGAAACTTTATCGGATGAGAATGAGACCTTTCTCAGAAAAGCGATCTCTCGCGAGCAAGGTCGCGACCTATTCGCAAGAATATGATGCTTGTCAAAAACTTCGTGAAGAACAAGAACAAACCACTTTTACTTTGAAAAAGCAACTTGAAGAAATTACTACCGAGAGAGATAAACTTATTCAGGGCAGAATAACCTTAAGTCTAAAAGCAAACCAATTCAAAGATCAATGTTCCAAACTAGAAAAATCCAACTCTACTCTTGCGACCGAGAATTCTATACTTGTTTCAATGAAAAGAGCTTGCGAGCTCGATTGAAAGGCCTAGTTGGAGATACATTTGATGATGCCATGGACTGCTTGGGGAATAATTTTGCAGCTTTTAATTCAAGATCTTACTTCTCGGAAGGAAGGTAGTCATATTATTTGACTATCTTAATCCATTAATTATTCTAAAAATCTTTAATTATTTTTAATCTTGTTCACTTGTTTTGCAGATTCTGAGAAGAAACTTCGCTCTACTATCTCCACCTCAGATCAGATTACTCTAAGATTCTCAAAGAAAATGGGTTACTCACTGTTTCTCTTGCTCGTTTCTCGCGACCGTGCAGAACGAAGATTTGATTATATGTCTTATCAAAGACATAGATAATAAGAATCGCCAAAAGGCGTTGCTTCGTCAATTCCCCTCAAAGTCTGAAGTCCTTGTGAATGACATTTTATTGTCTAAATCCCTTGCTCCTATTCATGTTGATCCTTTGGAAGTAAGTGATGATGAAGTCCCCGATTCTCCCCGGCGATTATGACTATGAAAGCGGCGAAGATATCGCTAATACCGAAGTTATCAACAAAGATCCTGATCAAAAATTTCATGAAAATCCACCACCGGCGAGAATGAAGGTGTCAAAATATTTCTGATGAACATCCATTGACCTATGAAGGTGAAGCCGATAAAGGCAGTGAAAGATCTCAACCATCTTCCTCGTAGTTGATAATATTGATGTAGAGAATTAAACTTTCTTTGTAATTTGTCAAAACTTCTTTTTGTTTGTAAGGATTAAGTCATTGATCGAGTAATCCCCTTGCTTTCCCCTTTTCCTCTTATTTAGGATTTTTGACCATAACTTCGCGAGCATGTTCGCTTACTGAATATTTTGTTAAGTAAAATCGCCTCAATTAGGAATTCCACTTTATCTCTTCTCATTGCGACAAGATCGCAGGCCGCCTTTACATTTTCATGTAATGACCCATTGACCTTGTCTTATCATGTTTGATGGTCTTCTAAGTTTGACCTTCCTAATTAAAGGTCTCACTTTGCCACCCTTTATTGCGACAAGATCGCAGGACGTCTTTACACTTGCATGTAAAAACCCATTGACCTTGTCTTATCATTATTCAAGTATTTTTGCCTCTGCAGGATATTTGGCTTGCGACAATATGACAGGCCTAAAATCTCTTGCGAAAGAAAAGCCCCATGACATTGCCGTCTTGCGACGAAATCGCAGGACGTCTTTACACTTTCATGTAAGGACCCATTGATCTCGCTCTTACCCTCGCGTTAGTATTATTGCCTCTGCAGGATCATTGCACAAATATGACAAGCCTAAGTTTCCTTGCGAAACAAAGCCTCGTGACATTTGCGTCTTTGGCACTTATCACTCCCTAATGGAGGGTGCCGCCTTATCACCTCCCCGTTTGCCCCTTCAAGGAGGCGTACATCGTCCATACAAGGCTAGCTCCTCCCATCCGGTCTTAACAACAACCAGCTTGTTTTCGAGCCTCTTATCCCTTATACCTATAGAGTTTATGGTTACAAGGTTGCACCCTAAGTGGAGTTTTCTTGGCCGAGTGCAAAGATGCGCAAGACTTGTCAAGAGTGGTAAGGAAGTTCCATGCTCCCGCACTCTTGACTCAACCGTGTACCTCGGCGCCTTGATCATACGCCGACTCCTTGAAAGAGGCCCTCGGTCGCCCAACCAGTATAACCTACATATATAGTTGGGAATCCAAGGTACCTCCTCCGGATAGGCTTTCATGGGCCCCAATTCGCATGACTCGAGGTTCCAGGGGCGGTGTAACCTTTTCCCCGAGCCATGTTAAGAGATACCCCCTTATATGACGCACTTTAGGTCTTACATTTGCCTCTTACGAAATGTTATTCGCGAACTAGGTGTACGCCATAAAGGTTCGTCCCATTCATTCGATCATGTTTATTCATTCATTCATTCTTCTTGCGACATTCGACTGATATTTTGGTTTGAATTTTATTGATTTTCTTAGATATCTTGCATTAGTGTACTTCATCCGACCCACTTTTATGGGTAATATTTCTTTAGATATAACTGCTCCACTACCGCCCAATCTTTGTCCCACATCTTTACCTTCGGGATCCATCAATCTATAAGCCCCTGTACCAACTACTTCTTTGATAATGTAAGGTCCATCCCATTTTCTCGCCAGCTTGCCTCCATTTTCTCGCTGATATATTGGTGTCTCTCGCAATACCAGGTCCCCTGGTTGAAATTCACGTATCTTCACACGCTTGTTATATTCTCTGGCCAATCTTCGTTGATAATTCTCCATGTGTCGTAACGCCTTCTCTCTTTTCTCTTCTAATTCGTCCAACTTGATTAGAATGTTTCCTGCACTAAGATTTTTCTCCCAAACTTCTTTTTTAGTTGTCGGGATCATGACTTCTGTTGGGAGCACAGCTTCAACTCCATATGTTAAGCAAAAAGGTGACATTCCAGTAGCTTCTCTTCTTGTTGTATTATATGCCCATACTGCACTGGGTACTTGTTCGCACCATCCTCTATTGTGTCCTTCTAACTTCTTCTTCAATATATCCGCAATTGTTTTATTTGTTGCCTCCGCCTGACCGTTAGCTTGCGGATATAGTGGAGTCGATTTCCCACATCTTATTTGAAATGCATTAAGTAACAACTCTATGTTTTGCCCTTCGAATTGTTTCCCATTATCGATACCAACCAGTGCAGGGAATCCCAAATCTGCATATAATATTCTCGAATATGAAAGTAAAAATATCTTTGTCGCGAATGTGTTGTACCGCTTTCACTTCTGCCCATTTTGTGAAATAATCCGTTGCGACAATTAAGTATCTTCTCTGCCCTGTTCCTCGGTAAAAAGGTCCCACGATATCTAAACCCCACTTTCCAAAAGGCCATACACTCTTAGAAGAATTTAATGGTGCCCCAGGTGCATGTATTTTCTTCCCATGTCTTTGACATTCTTCGCAGCGTCTTGACATCGCTCTCGCGTCCTCATGCATATACGGCCAGTAATATCCTTGCATTTTTGCTTTATACGCTAAAGATCTTCCACCGCTATGATTTCCAGATCTCCGCTATGCAACATCTTCAATATGATTTCTCCCTCTTCCCTTGCTAAGCATCAAGTGAAGGTCCATCAAAAGATCGATATAAAGCACACCATCTCTTAATTCATAATTCGTTGCACGGCTTTTAATTTGTGCGCTTCTAATCTATTTCTTGGTGTCTCCCCTTTCATCAAGTAGGCGTGAAGTTCTGTTCTCCAATCTTTATCGCGACATTGTGGTATGTCTTCTACTAACATTGCATCCGCTTCTTGCCCTTCTTCTTTATTAATTGATGGTGCCAAAAGTGTTTGTATTTTGATATTCCTCGCAATGGGGTCTGTCATCATGCTTGATATAAAGGCAAAAGCGTCTGCCCAGTCTCATTATTTCTCCTTGATATATGCCTCCATCTCATTTTTGGTATCTCGACCGATAATTCCTCGACAAGCTTTCTATACTTTTGCAAAGATGGCTCATTTGTAGCGTATTTCTCTGTTATCTGGCGAATTGCCAACTGCGAATCACTGGTAATCCTCACATTTTCTAGTTTCATTAAAAGTTTTGCTGATATAGTAAATCGGTTTTTCTACTCCGGCGTCTATTCGCAGCAACATCATATTAACGCATGACGTTGTCGCAAGATATACCAACAATTCCTCTTCTGGTTCTCGCTTTTGCATAATGGATACTTCCATTAAATGTTCTTTAATTCCCTGTAAAGCCTTTTCACATTCGTCTGTCCATTTAAATTTCGATCCCTTTTTTCAAGATGCTGAAAAAATGCTTGCACTTATCAGATGACCGCGAAATGAATCTTCCTAGCGATGCTAACAACCCATTCAGCTTTTGGACATCCTTTATTGTTGCAGGTGTTGGCATATCGCGAACTGCTTTCACTTTCTCCGGGTCAACTTGTATTCCTTCCTTTGATACTATATAACCCAAAAATTTTCCCGATGCCACTCCGAAGGTACATTTTTCGGGATTTACTTTGATGTTGAATCGCCTCATCCTGCTCAAAAATTTCTTTCAGATCTTGTACATGGTTTTCTGCTTTCTTACTTTTTACGAGCATATCATCTACGTATACTTCCAGTGTTTTATGTATCCATTCCGCGAACACTTCTTCTACCATTCTTTGATACGTTGCTCCAAAGATTTCGTAAACCAAATGGCATTTTCGTATAACAATATAACCCTCTTGGAGCGAAAAAGCAAGATGCTCTTGGTCTTCCTCAAGAGAGGGATCTGGTTGTAACCTTTATACCCATCCAGAGATGATATTCTTTCATTCCTCGGCCTTGATTCGACTAGTTGTGGGATATCCGGCAATGGAAAACTATCTTTAGGACAAGCTTTGTTTAAATCAAGAAATCTATGCAAATCCTTATCCCCTTTTTCTTCTTTGGGACTATCACCATATTTGCTATCCATTCGGGATATTTTGCTGGCCGATGATTCCCCGCATCTAGCATTTTCTGCAATTCTTCTTCTATTTGGGGGTGATAAGCTGTTGCGATTTTTCTAATTCTCTGCTTGAACGGCTTCACCCTTTTATCTATTTCTAATTTGTGACAAGCTACCGATGGATCTATACCCGGCATATCATCCATGTTCCACGCGAAGATATCCTTGTAGTCTCGCCAAGAACTCTACAAATCCTTTTTCCTCATCCGCTTCCATACTAGTCCCAATTTTCAACATTTTGGGCTCTTCATTAGTTCCGACATTCACTTCCTTCGTTTGCTCTGCCGCGACGTAACTAGCTTGCGGTTCTCCCATAGGGGTTGGTTCTTTCAATTCTTTCGCGAATTCATTTTCTTCTCCCGAAATCTCGCTAGGTATCCCTTTTCCTTCCTTTGCTCTTATCATGTAAACTCTAAATTCTTCTTCCTTTTTAACTGATTTCGCCAATTTTCTGCGATATTTTCGCTTCTTTGCTCGCTCTTCGTGATATTTTATTTCCATTTGAAAACATGTTCTTCCTTTATCCACATCTCCTCTAATCTCGCCCGATTCCAGTTGGTGTGGGAAATTTGACACATTGATGAAATGTTGATGCTATCTGCTTTTTATTGCATGTACCCATGGTCTCCTAACAATATATTGTATGGCGATTCCATATCTACTACACACAAGGTTACTCGTGCCTCGATGTCTCCCAACAGAATTCGTATTTTTACTTCTCCTTTAACCTTTGTTATGGATTTTCCAAAACCATGGATGTTGTAGGCCGTGGGAATCATTTCTTTATCTTTATATCCCATCTTCTCGTAAGCATGATAAAACATAATATTCACCAAACTCCCCGTGTCGATTAAAGTTCTATTTACTGTCCATGTTTGCGTTGCCTTTATTAATTTTTTTCCTTTGCACGCGTTTATGGTAATTACCAGCGGAGATGTGTGATTCAAATTTTCTTTGGATATTTCTGAAGCTGTGAATGTTATCCTTTGCTTTTCCCATTCTTCTAAAGGCATCGTTACCTCTCTATCTGTGATTTTCTTTCCTTCAAAATCCCGCTTGTGTATTCTTCCTTTGATATTTTCATGAAATTCATCGATCATTATCTTTGTGCCCGAATTGTACTCCATATCTTTCTCCTTTGCCTCATCTAATTTAACATTGTCTTTTTCTTTCATTTTCTTGATTTGAATGATTCTTATTGCCTTCTTTCTTTCTTCAGTCCCCGTTTCTAGCGCCAATATGTAGTTGCAGGAAATCCCACAATACACCCCTCACTATATTTTGTTAATCTAATCCATTCAAAAGATAATAGAAGAACAATTATGAATGATTATTAATAACTTTCTTGAATCTTTACACAGGAAAATGAGATTACACTTAAGTACTTACAAATGTTTCTCTCTTTCTCTCTCCTAATGACTTCTTCTCCAATCCAAAAGAGACCTCTCCCACGACAGATTCACTCATCCCTTTATATAGGGTAATACATAGTGAATGACAGCTAAGCTGTCCCCTTATTTTCGGAAATGTCTTGCGAAGTGTCGCAGGTGTACAAATATTCATATTCGCGACACTTCTTAACTTTCGCCAGATTTCATATCTTCCTATCGTCATCCAGTGCGTCACTTTCATTTAATCTTCTGCGACTGATTCGCAGTGTTGTTATTCGTTGTCTTCGCGTAGAGTTGTTGTCGCGATATTCTGATCCTACAGCGCGGCTAGCTTGGGCTAGGTGTGGCTGGCATGATTTGCCATTGGCACGGAGGTGAATTAGGGTTTTGCTCGTTGTAACCCTAATTTGAAAAAATACCCCCTATTAATTACGACTACATGTATTAAATGTTCTAATAAATGTGTCACCTAAATGACATTAGGTTATTTGGGGTTTTACGATTTTACCCTTTGTTTAAAAACCACCATCAACATTAAGTCCCCCGCTAGCTCGGGACAGGAGCTTTGTTGCGAGGTAAGCATAAGATGGTGACAAACTATCAGCAGTAAATCGTAAAGAGAATTGAGGAGGCTTGTCTGACCTTTTTTAATAGGATTTGGAATCCTTGCCTCTGGAAGTTTTGCACAAATCGGGAGGCTGGCTCAATTGGGAAGTCAGCATCATTGAGAGACAGGAAGCTGGGCGGTATCGAGAAGTTGACGCGAGTTGGGAAACTGAGCGTGCTAGCTGGTGGGACCGGCGCAAGGTGGGGAAGCTAATCGTGCTAGCTGGCGCGACTTGGGCGGTCATTGGGAAGTTGGCGCAATTGGTGGGACCGGTGTGGCTTGGGAGATTAGGAAACTGGCGCGAGCTTGATGGGACCGGTGTAAACAAGGAGGGAGTAGGTGTTTCTACAGATAGCAAAGTTTCCTTATTTTGCCTTCCTTCACGCGCGGCTTCAATCAGGGCATTATCCATGCTAAAATCTGGAAGCGTTATGTCCCTCATTGCTTCCTTTCCTTTTTTAAGGTTCCGTATTCATACCCAACGTGATTGTACCGTCTCCCTTGTTTGAGAAAAGGTTCTTCTTGTTGAGTTTCTTTCTTTGCCTAGAGACGAATCATCCTCTAAACAGCCAGATTCTCCAAGTGAAGGCGCGAGGTCTGACTCTTGCAAAAGCACCCCGACTAGGGTTATTCGGGCTAAGAAGATCATACCGGTATGTTTTCTTCTTCTTCTCTGTTCATGTTATCCTCTTTTTATATGTGTATAGATAGGATGGAACTTGATCATTTTACCCATTTTTTGTAGTGTATGATGGGACCCTCCAGGGATGGCCGCGCCTTTAACTCTTCGGAGAAGGACTTCAGAATTGGCGGAGATCGATCTTCTTCTCTTGAGGAGGCATTGGTTGGGATTGAATCTCTGTTTCATGAAGCTAGTGAAATCATTAAGGACCTCCCTTCCATCTATCCCCATGAAGAACAGGTGCATGTTCGGACTTTCTTGGGTTCAGTGAGCATGGAGGAGGGGCGAGAGAACGAGGAAGAGTCTTGGCATATTGAGAAGTTTCAGTGCGGCAAAGCCTTTCCTCGGTCCGGGTATGGGGCGGATCGAATTGTTTCTAGGTCGGGCGACGGAAAGCGAACGTGTGAGGCTCTTGGAGGAGAGCGCCATGATTCTTGATTTTGATGCGGATGAATCAAAAAACTTTCTTCGAAGTGTCAATGAGAAAACCTTCGAAGGAGCATATGACGGAAACAAAATAGCCTTTGAAGTTGATGCCAAAGGTGTCGTTGGTGATACCGGAGGGGTCATGGTGGCGTATGCTGGACCGGTCGTCGGGGAGGACACTGCTGCTGCTGTGGTTGCTTCGGGATGGGATGTTGAGGTTGCTGGCCGCTAACACCGTTGAATGGAACCTTTGTTGCCGGGAGGGATTCTTTGGGGGAAGTGCTTGAAGATAGCCTTCCCCGAGGGGACTTGTGCTCCATCCTTCGAGGGCTAGTTCCTCCCTTTTGTTATTTCTGTTAGCTGCTTAGTTCCCCTGATGTTTTTTTTTTTTTTTTTGTAAACTCATCTTTACCTTCTTCTTCATTAGTCAACGTTTTGCTTCATATATATTTTTGAAAGAGGTTGTGGTATGATGGCTCTGCAATGGTTTTCTGGGTTTATCTGATGTATTTCTCTGATATCTGGAGAATTTGCTTGGAAAGAGATGTATTTATGCCTCTTTTTTTGACGGAAAAGGGAATCCCCGGGGAAAAATACAAACGGTGTATTCATTTTGGGGGGAGTACAACTACTAAGAGGAATTGTTAAAGGAAATACTAAAAGGGGGAGTGACTGGGAAGTACAACATTTTAGGGATTGGAGGCCTTGAGCCATCGCGAGTGAATTATCACACCTTCAGGTGTGTCTGCATTGATGAGCTTGCAATATCCTCCCAAAAGGGTATCCGCAACCAGATACATGATGGACGCATTTATGTGACTATTTTAGTCTCAATTCTCTGTAATGTTAGTACTCGATTTTGCGCTTATTTTGGTATTTTATGCCTTTGTAGGTGTTTTTGGAGAAATAAGCTTTTGCGATAAAATTGGCTCGAAAAGTGGTATTAGCGCTCGTGGGAGAAAATTACTATTCGGGCCCCTCATTTGGATAAGGGGCATCTCAATTACTAAGGGGAGACCACTTGATATTCGCACCCCTTCAGTTGGTTAAGGGGCACCTTCTTCTTCATTTGAATTCTCAAAAATGGCGGGAAAAATGTTGCAGACATAAACAGAATTAGGGTTCGAGAATTAAACACGTTTCATGGAGATTCAACCACTGAAACTTTTTGGATAGACTTCCTAGAGCATAACATGGATGGTGAGGGTGTTCCATTGAAGCGAAATTGGCTGCATAATCAGATTTTCTAGCAAACAGGGAAGAATATATTCACGGGATTTTCAGGCAAGACTAGGGCAAGTTTATGTCGGATTTCTTCGTGGATTTGGATAGATATGGGCCTGGTTTGATCAAACAGGGATGGTATAGGTTTTAAATGCGAATAAAGAGGGGATTTACACGGATAATCAACAAAACAGGGAGTGGTATTGGTTTTGCTTTTGGAAAGTACGTGGAAACATTGTCGGGTCTGTTGATGATTTGGGAAGATACGTGAATGATTGAGAGAGTATATGGACGCTTAGGATCATATCCTATATTTACTAATGAGAGTTTTAATCAAAACAGGGAAGATACCTGCTTTAGAATCGACAGAAAAGGAAGTTTCATAGTTCCTCGGCTATACAGGGAAAGGGAATTTGGTTGGAGTTTGGAAGTTACATGAAGCAAATCAGGGAGAATATCTTATCAGCTTACTTGAGTTTATCTTTGGAACAACTCAGCCGCTATTGTAAACGCGTAAGGAAATTCCCGAGTCTTTTGGAGAAAGAAAAAAAATATTTTGGAAGGATTTGTTCGCAAGAAAAGGGGCCTGTGGTGTATAAATACATTGGCTTGAGTCTCGGTCGGGAGTTTTGGGGTCGATTGGAGGTCAGCAGAATCAAAGCGAGAGAAGCTGCGGAGGAGAAGTAGCAAAGCGGCGGGTGAAGAAGAAGGAGAAGGGTTGCGGACGACACTACGTATGTCGTTCTTAAGAACCCCTAGAACACGAAGAACATAAGACGCACAAGGAACTGTCGCAGAACTATCGTTATTCAAAAGCGAATCAAGTATCGTTTAAAGGGCGTCTTATTTCTTCAGTAATGATCTGTTTGTAACGCCTTTTCAGCGTTGCAAACTGTCTACTTTATTAGTTTTCTCTTGTTTTTCACCTATTTGAGCTATGAACAATTATTTTGAGCACGTGAATAATATGAGGAGATAAACCCCAACGCTGGGATGACGGAGGAAGCTATATTTCATGCGTGTGGTAATTATATTTAATTCTTTCATGACTTTTTGCATGGATTGTTAATTATTTTATGGTTTTTATTGAATGGTTGTGATTTCAATTGATGGGTTATACTTAGGTTAAGTCGTTTGATATCCCATGCTTTAGATATACATTCGTTGCTTTTCAAAAATCTACCTTGGCAAAGAAACAGAGTCAATATTTTATTTGAGCTATAATTGTTTTGGAATAAATATATGAATTGCATGAATGAGTTTATGGTGGAATCTCGAGTCTCAGTATCTCTCGATTTTTGTGACAAACTTGTGAATATATTTTCTTTGTTTTTAGTATTTTCTTAAATCAAACATTTACAAGTCTGAGTTGAACGAATTTTACTACCACTTTACAAACAACTTCAAAAACACATCAATTTTTGGCGGCGCCGACGCGGACTTGTATTTAGGTTTTAGGTTTTAGAGTTATTTCTATTTTTATTTTATTTTTATATTTTTTGTTCTCTTTTACGCCTTTGGTATTTTTCGATTCTTTTCAGATTTGGAGCGAAGCTACAAGGAAAAAAAAGTGCTATAAAAGGACAGCATCTTCCAAAGAGGGAAAGAAAAGAGGAATTCAAAAGGAGTGAAGAAGAAGATTTTGTATATAGCTATTTTGTTTTATTTTTAGAAACTGTAAATAGGTTTGTAATTTTGTAATTTTTCTTTTTATTTTTGGACACTTTTTGGACTTTATTTTTTTTGGACTGGACATTATTTTTAAAACCCTAAGGAAGGGTTAAAAAAATTAAATATAAACTGTTTGCAGGGAAGGACAACAGTTACGATACTGTCTCGTCCCCTCGGGTTCGTACACTGACATCGGAGTCGGTGTCCTGAGTCGACTTCAACGGTTCATCGCCCGTCTGGTACGGGAGGTAAGACTCTATCCACCCACGAATCCCCCCGCTGGGTTTTATTCTGTGTGACAACTCACACCCACGCAATAGAATGTCGAATCGGTATTACAATAGCCAATACAACGAATATCCGACTGAGTTTCAAAATGGACGTTACTACTTTGACCATAGTGTGAATAGTGGTTGGGAACATCAGCCTTTTAAAGGTTATGGATCATACCATGATGAGCCCAATTACTATCCACACACGCACGGGTCATACGAGAAAAATTCTTATGTTTCTCCTTTAGAAGAGTCTCTCAGGAAATTAGAGGAGACGACACGTAAGTTAGCTAAGATGAATAACTTAGTTTATGATGAAAGAGAACTTTCTATAGAGGAATCCCTCAAGATGATAAATGGAGACGAACGAAAGAATTACTCTCGAATAATCTTGATTTCCAACACAGTGTTTCCAATAATACCCTTGAAAATGAGGATAGTTATTTGCATAATCAAGATGACGAGGATAAAATTGGTAACACTACTTGTTTAGATGAGATTCAACCATTTTCATGTTATTATATTGATGATTATGATGAGGATAGTGTTGATGAAGAATTTGAAATAAGTAGGCATAGTGAAGGAATTTGTTACTCCAATTGAGCTTAATAATGATAATGTTTCTAGTTCAAATCCAAATAATTTTAATAATTATTCACCTATTCAAAAGGACGAGGATTTGACTAGAGATACCACCATTTTAGACGATGTAGTTTTTCCTTACGATTACGAAGCCGATGATGGTTTAGAGGAGCGGGTCTATCCTGAGAATATTGTTTTAGAGTCTAGCGATTTAGAAACATTAGTCTTAGACAAGGAAAATGAACTCGTAGAGATGAGTGAGGATGAACCTGACTTAGAAGAATCAATTGACCATTTTCAGGAATCTGATGACCTTGAAATTAGGGAAGTTGTGACTAGTCTTTCTAGAGACACTGAAAACTCTAAGTTTGGGGGTGATTATCATTCTCCATGTGCTTTAACTCTTAAAGAGGTCCCTCACTTGGGACTTGACATATGTGCCTCAACCATTTTACAAGATTATCTTCATACACGTTTTCCTGAACCTAGTGATGTCCATAAGGAAGTTCAGTTGTTAGAAACCCATCCTCTGGTTGATGTGGTTAGCCCAGGCTATGATACCCAGATTGATTTTGTTTTCCCACCAAATATTTTTCAACCAATTGTGGGAACGTATAAGTTTCATATGTGTCAATTATTAAGTTTTGAGACTGAGCCTAAGTACTTTAGGAAATTAGTACCGACAAATTTGCTTAAGATTGACCGCCAGTTTCATCGTGGTCGATTGTGTGAGTCAAAACTGATTGAGTTAGAGGATCCTCAATTATTCAGGTTATTATTATGTGCTTCTAAGTTTTTATTTGAGTTTTTCCAGACTCTAATACCTGAACCGGATCTTAGCTTCGAGGAAATGCAACCCATGAAAATATTTTATCTCGACCCAGTTATAGAACCTGAACCTGAACCACAGCTAGATGTAGTTGTCTTAAACATGAAACTAGACAAGGGTGTGCTTTATTTGTTAATTTTCTTGGCATGTTGCAGATTCCTTTTACTTGTGATAGCTCTATTTGGTTTTGATGACCCACAGATATTTCAGGTATTACTTTATGATTTTATGAGGTGACTAATCCTTTGATAGTCTGGCTGAAGACGTTAAACTTAGCACTTCTTGGGAGGTAACCCAATATTCATGCGACACGGTAATATCTTTCCTTATCTCTTTTGCTTCAAATGGTAACAGTTTCTCCTTGTTCATGCTTTTAATTTTATCTTTAGAACATTGAGGACAATGTTAGATTTAAGTTTGGGGGTATGGGAGAAACTTTTTAGTTGCATTAATAAACTACAGAGCCTAGAAATTTATGCTTATTAAGGATGGCACTAACCAATCTAAGTGGATGGAAGCATTTTGGTTGTAGGAGTTGAGGAACCAATCTGATTAGATGGCAACATCTAAAGAGTCTATTCATAAAAGCACATAGCTCAGGTGTTAGAAATAACATGATAGTTTCACCATATCTCGTTGAGTCCTTTTCAAATCTGTTTTTATTTTATTTTGTTTTTAAACTATGTTTCTCTAAGTGATTAGGTGGGGCTCACGAATCAAGTTGTTACCAATGCTAGGGTGAAATAGAGTGATTGAGATATATATAAAAAAAAAAAAAAAAAAAAAAAAAGAGAAAGATAAATTGAGACCAGACCGTTAGACCAACTGGAATAAATTCAATAAAGTCGACCACTGGAACCCTTGTATATGCCAGTTGCGTTGACCTAGAGTTAGGATTATCGACCACTTGGTTCCCTTGTATATGCCAAAGTGTGTTGGTATTAGTCGACCAGTATCTCACCATTAGGATAGGTTCATTTTGGCGGAGGCCTTCAGACAGATATGGGAAACATCGTTCACTTAGTAAACATCAAAACCGTCTATGTTTTTCTCTATATCCATCTTCTTGATCTATCCATGTGATTAGTTTTGACTCCGTTATATTGATTTCCATAGTGAGAAACTATCTGAGTAGAGCTCTGTGACTTATATATGAATTTTAGTATGCTTGAGTGCAAACTCGTGTACATCAATTAGAATTTCGCATCAGGGTACTTCCTCCTGTAGTCAATAAGTATGCCAACCAAGGAGATTCTTTAGTGCCTTCCAAGGTTCTCGTAGATAGTTAGGGTCGGGAGTATAAAGGTTTTGTGGGTACACCTCTGGTAAACCCTCCCGAGACTATAACTCACCCACTAGGGCCACCTAGGGTTTAAAGGCTTATTGCATACGCTAAATGCAATCGACGATGCCTCATGACAAATGAGTTAGGATTTTATTTTGTAGATTTGATTTGCTCGGGACTAGCAAATAATAAGTTTGGGGGTATTTGATGGACGCATTTATGTGACTATTTTAGTCTCAATTCTCTGTAATGTTAGTACTCGATTTTGCGCTTATTTTGGTATTTTATGCCTTTGTAGGTGTTTTTGGAGAAATAAGCTTTTGCGGTAAAATTGGCTCGAAAAGTGGTATTAGCTCTCGTGGGAGAAAATTACTATTCGGGCCCCTCATTTGGATAAGGGGCATCTCAATTACTAAGGGGCGACCACTTGATATTCGCACCCCTTCAGTTGGTTAAGGGGCACCTTCTTCTTCATTTGAATTCTCAAAAATGGCGGGAAAAATGTTGCGGACATAAACAGAATTAGGGTTCGAGAATTAAACACGTTTCATGGAGATTCAACCACTGAAACTTCTTTGATAGACTTCCTAGAGCATAACATGGATGGTGAGGGTGTTCCATTGAAGCGAAATTGGGCGCATAATCGATTTTCTAGCAAACAGGAAGAATATATTCACGGGATTTTCAAAGTAGACTAGGCAAGTTTATGTCGGATTTCTTCGTGGATTTGGATAGATATGGGCCTGGTTTGATCAAACAGGGATGGTATAGGTTTTAAATGCGAATAAAGAGAGGATTTACACGGATAATCAACAAAACAGGGAGTGGTATTGGTTTTGCTTTTGGAAAGTACGTGGAAACATTATCGGGTCTGTTGATGATTTGGGAAGATACGTGAATGATTGAGAGAGTATATGGACGCTTAGGATCATATCCTATATTTACTAATGAGAGTTTTAATCAAAACAGGAAGATACTTTTAGAATCGACAGAGAAGGAAGTTTCATAGTTCCTCGGCTATACAGGGAAAGGGAATTTGGTTGGAGTATGGAAGTTACATGAAGCAAATCAGGGAGAATATCTTATCATCTGACTTGATTTTATCTTTGGAACAACTCAGCCGCTATTGTAAACGCGTAAGGAAATTCCCGAGTCTTTTGGAGAAAGAAAAAAAAATATTTTGGAAGGATTTGTTCGCAAGAAAAGGGGCCTGTGGTGTATAAATACATTGGCTTGAGTCTCAGTCGGGAGTTTTGGGGTCGATTGGAGGCTGCAGAATCAAAGCAGAGAAGCTGCAGAGGAGAAGTAGCAGCAGCAGGTGAAGAAGAAGGAGAAGGGTTGCAGACGACACTACAGAAGTGTCGTTCTTAAGAACCCTAGAACACGGAGAACATAAGACGCACAAGGAACCGCCGCAGAGAACTATCGCTATTCAACAAAGCAGAATCAAGTATCGTTTAAAGGGCAGTCTTATTTCTTCAGAATACCGTTTGTAACGCCTTTTCAGCCGTTGCAAACTGCCTACTTTATTAGTTTTCTCTTGTTTTTCACCTATTTGAGCTATGAACAATTATTTTGAGCACGTGAATAATATGAGGAGCTAAACCCCAACGCTGGGATGACGGAGGAAGCTATATTTCATGCATGTGGTAATTATATTTAATTCTTTCATGACTTTTTGCATGGATTGTTAATTGTTTTATGGTTTTTATTGAATGGTTGTGATTTCATATGATGGGTTATACTTAGGTTAAGTTGTTTGATATCCCATGCTTTAGATATACAGTCGTTGCTTTTCAAAAATCTACCTTGGCAAAGAAACAGAGTCAATATTTTATTTGAGCTATAATTGTTTTGGAATAAATATATGAATTGCATGAATGAGTTTATGGTGGAATCCCGAGTCTCAGTATCTCTCGATTTTTGTGACAAACTTGTGAATATATTTTCTTTGTTTTTAATATTTTCTTAAATCAAACCTTTACAAGTCTGAGTTGAACGAACTTTACTACCACTTTCTATAACAATTCAAAACCATATCAATACAGCTCGTCTTCTCTTTCATTGGGCGAATCAGTTTGAATAGCCATTTTTACTGTCATCCTCCCAACTTGAAATGAGCTTTCCTTAACCACTACATCTCCGATTCAAAACGGGTTCAGACGTCGTGCAACCGTTTGAGTCTTGGCTTCGTTGGTTTCAATAGAAGTTTCCAAGCTTCTTGCAAAGTGTTCAAATGGTCCAAACTTCTTCCCATTCACATTTCTTGACAAATAAGCTCACAAGATGTCGCGCGTCCCCATGACGGAATGGGGGAAGGAAAGACCAAGTTGCGTAAAAGGTTGCTCGGTCGACTTACTTGCATTTGAAAACCATGAGCTAGCGCCAACAGTCCTCTCCGGATGTCCTGTTCCTTTAATAGTTCGTTGATGCGATAACCAAGGGGATGATTTGTTGAAATTCCTTCGGCGTGGACGCTGGCAGAGGGTGCACATCCACCTTCGCTTTGTTGTCGAGCACCCATAAGCGTCCCAATATCATGTCATGATCTAGTTCTTTGACAATGTGGAATTTGCTATGCGTTAAATTGTCTCCCATCTTGATCTCTAGGTTGATGTAGCCATGCGCGTTCAAAGTTTCTCCTCTCAAGTTCTTAATCACTGACGGGAATAGGTAGCGTCTTGTTTTGTAAATCCTACGCCTTTAGTGTCTTGAAAGTAATGATGTTGTGGTCGAGGCCGTGTCGATGAGCGTGTCGTCAAATTCGTTACCTCTTAAACGGGACGTGGTCAACAAATCCCAGCTCTCCTTTTTGGTTCCGCTTTGTTTGGAAAGCTTGGGCCCCCGGCGTGGTTTCGAGGAGAGAAAAGTCGTTTGCGGATACAACGCGATTGAGAGCTGCGAAAATATCTTGGCGCTGCACCTTGGAAAGATAGAGAATTTCGTATACATGTTGCATCATGGATTGTAGGTCTCGTGCACGGAGTCCCCTGAGGACCCGCAGCTTTCTTATTGGGAGTGGGTCTCGACGCACTCTTTCGTCTCCTAGTTGGAGTTCTCCCGCTTCTATCCTTTCTTTGAAAATATGCTTTAGTCTCTGTTGAAATCGCTGGTCGGGTGGTGAACGAACCTGTGGTAATGGCAAGATTTGGGGTTCGCCATCTCACCTCGGTTGGTGGACGTCCGGAGGTGGCGGGCCTGATAACATCATCTTGAACTCCCGTTTCTAGGAGGTCAATCACCTCCTCAATGGGAAACAGTAAATCAAGGGTATTTCCTTCAGTCTAATGATGCTGCATGGGAGTTTTAGTGACGGTCTTTCGTGGCGGGGTTTCCTGTTGCGCCGACACTTTACGTTTTGGTTGGTGGCTCGTAGTTGGGGCTTTTCTTTTTCCCCTTTCGTTTACTATGTTCACGGAGGATGAGCCGGCATTAAATTGCTTGCTGATGAGGCGTCTACTCCCGCGAGTTTCACACGTGTCTTCGGTTCGAGTTGGCCTAGCTCTTTCCAGTAATGCTGGTGCTTTTGTTGCGGATCGTCTGGCGGCTTCATGGAGTTCGGATAATGTTTGGAAGTGCAAGTTCTCTAGCAAGGCGCGGTAAATAGGAACCATACCATTGATGCACACGTTCACCAGTTGTTGCTCGGTCACGTTTGGGTCGTGACAGTCGAGTGCTTGAACTCTGAACCTTTTGACGAAATCA
Source organism: Papaver armeniacum (assembly GCA_023531295.1). Classification (NCBI taxonomy): domain Eukaryota; kingdom Viridiplantae; phylum Streptophyta; class Magnoliopsida; order Ranunculales; family Papaveraceae; genus Papaver; species Papaver armeniacum. The sequence goes on along the minus strand of JAJJWW010018170.1, from coordinate 50,756 downwards.
TTCGGATGTTCGTTATCCCACTGGTACATTCTTCCGAGGTCTGAGAAAGTAACTTGTTCAGACACGAAGAAGTATTTCTTGTAAAACGCAGTGACCATGCTACTCTAGTTGGGAATGTTGTTCGGTGGGATGCTGTTGTACCATGTATACGCCCTTACAGTAAGTGATTTTGATAATTCCCTTAAACGAAGAACGTGATTATATTCATGTTCACCTAGGGATTCCAGGAAACGGGAGACATGCTCATGTGCACTCCCGGTACCATCGTACATCGTGAATTGAGGAGAAGAGTACCCCCTTGGGAGAGGGATTCTCTGCATTTCGGATGGGTAAGGGGGTTGGTTATGATGCACGTCCAATTCATCATTCTTGATTCGGTTGCGGAGAAGTTGTGCCAGATCTTCTCGCGTGACGAAGTTGGGCTGCTGATTTTTTTTCCAACGGGATTCTAGCGCGAGTTTCCTCATCCGTGGAGGCGTGCTCCACCGAGGTGCTGGCGTCGGGGTTGTTGGAGATGTTCCTAAGCTGCTGCGAGGACGCGACTCACGTGGTAGTCGCTCTGTCAGGGTCTTGAGAAAGACGAGTACCTCCTTCTGCGTTGAAACCATATCCGTCTGGGCTCTGGCGAGCATCTCCTATCGTTCCATCAAATCAGCGATGGTGACATAAGGACGACTTCCTCTGGTCCCTCCGGTCTCTCGTCCCGTTGGAGGGGTAGTTAGAACCTTAGTTATGGTCGGATGCGCCATGCTAGACGAAGCATTAGGGGCCGCAGCGGCGGCTCTGGCCTTGGTGACTGGTGGCGTGACACCCGAAGAGATATTTTCGTTGCCGTGATTAGAGGTTTGTGCAGAGACACTAGATGAGGCAGCGGCTCTGGCACTGGTGATTGGCTGTGTTACGCTTGAGGGAGTGCATTCGATGTTACCGTAGTCAGTAGGTGATACACCAACGTTATTGGGAGAGACGCTAACATCGTGGATGTGTTCTGTCCGGTATTCTCGGCAGCCGCTCGACCCGAGTTCCACCATGTTGGGATTTGACGTTCGGAAACAAAATCGAGCCTGAGTAGGCATTGAACCGATAGATCAATCCTCCCGCCGTGGTCGCCAATTGTTTATGGGTAAAAATCGTTCCCGCCCGATTTTGGTAAATTCGTAGGTGAGTGAGAAACTGGTTTAAACCCTAAACAAATATGATGCACGTGAGCACTTTGTAGATTCGAGAGATCAATGCAGCAAGTCCTACCTAAACCAAGAAATGGCCGCCCAGATTTGCTTCCGGTCCAAAGTGGAGGAGAAGGGTTGATTTGGGGAGGGAAGCAAAGAAAGGTGTTGAGACAAGAATAATTCTGGGAGAGTAGTGTCTCGACTTGTATCAGAAAGTGAAAGCTTCGGAAGCTTGCAAGAGATGAAAGCTTTTTGGAGAGCTTGCAAAGTTGCCTTTTCTGAGAGTGTTGTGTTTTTCTCTTGACCGAGACTTGTTGTCTGGTGGAAATAGGTAAGACCTATTTATACAAGTCAAGATTGAAACATACCCAGGTCCTCATGAAGGAAGATAGTAAAGGGTGAAATAATGGGAGGAGGTGGTAACCGCATGGTGTTTATGGGTGAAAACGTTTTCACCATTATTTCCTCATTTATTTGACCGCTTTATTCCTATTCACGCTTTTTTAAAGTGAGCGTAATGTACGCTGCATGCTGTGACCGCCAAACCAAGACCCTGGAAAGCATCCCCCAGTTTGTGTTGATGTCTCGAGTGTTGGTTGCACCTTGAGTGCAAGTGGCGCGTGTGGCATGTGCCAATGGCATGTGCGGAATGCCTTTGTTGCGGGTTGCACCTTGAGTGCAAGTGGCAATGCCAGAGCTGCTAGTGGCGTGTGTGGCATGTGCGGAATGCCTTGGTGGTAGGTTACACGTTGAGTGTAAGTGGCAATGCTAGAGCTGCTAGTGGCGTGTGTGGCATGTGCCAATGGCATGTGCGGAATGCCTTGGGTGGTAGGTTGCACGGTTTGCAAGTTAGGCTACCCGGCGTGGGTTTTGGCATGTGCCAGGCACGTCGGCCAAGTTGGCCTAGGTTGCACGGCTTGCAAGTTAGGCTACCCGGCGTGCGTGTTTGGCATGTGTCAATGGCACGCACGGCCATTAGGGCCACGGCTAGGTAATGAAAGCTACCAACGAGCGTGTTGGCATGTGCCAATGGCATGCTCGGCCATTAGGGCCACGGCTTGGTAAGAAAATCTACCAGCGATGCGTGTTGGCATGTGCCAATGGCATGCGTGGCCATTAGGGTCACGGCCTGGTAAGAAAAGCTACCAGCGATGCTTGTTGGCATGTGTCAATGGCACGCACGGCGATTAGAGCCACGGCTTGGTAAGAAAATCTACCAGCGATGCGTGTTGGCATGTGCCAATGGCATGCGTGGCTAATTTGGGTCACGGCCTGGTAAGGAAAGCTACCAGCGATGCGTGTTGGCATGTGCCAGTGGCATGCGTGGCCAATTTGGATCACGGCCTGGTAAGGAAAGCTACCAGCGATGCGTGTTGGCATGTGCCAATGGCATGTGTGGCAATTTGGCCTAGGTTGCACTCAGTTTGCAAGCCTAGCGCGGGCGCCATTTTGGCATGGCGTGGCTAGGGCCAAGGTAAGGGTGCTTGGCTTGGCGTGGTGTGACTAGCGTAGCTAGGGCCAAGGCAGAGTGCATTTGGCATGGCGCGGCTAGCTTGGGCTAGGTGTGGCTGGCGTGATTTGCCATTGGCACAGAGGTGCGACTAGCATGGTTGGCATGCTTTGGCGCGTTTGGTGTGACTAGCATAGCTAGGGCCAAGGCAGAGTGTGTTTGGCATAGCGCGACTAGCTTGGGCTAGGTGTGGCTGGCATGATTTGTCATTGGCACGGAGGTGCGGCTAGCATGGTTGGCATGATTTGGCGCGTTTGGTGTGACTAGCATAGCTAGGGCCAAGGTAGAGTGCGTTTGGCATGGCGCGGCTTGGGCTAGGTGTGATACGTATTGATCTCTATACCTTGGTAACTATTACTATAAAGGCGGAATTCAGAATAATAATAGACGAGAAACTTAGAAAACAGAACACAAGTAGTAATTCGATGAAAATATCTTCTCTTAGATTGGCGAACAAGAAAACGATTACAATTCTCTCTTTGTTACGCTCACAATCTCTAAACAGTGGATTAACCTTAAACTTTTTGCTAATCTTGCACAAGTATTGTTGTAAGCTTTCTATAGGTTCTCTGTGCCTAGTATATCTGTGTTTAACTATTAGCCAAATCTCTCTATTTATAGTCTTCATCGTACTCAGCCGATCAAGGACTTCTATTAGGAATCTATTTCCTAAACTAAGAGTATTGTCTAAAACAAAACTCTTCCCTAACTAGGAATTCTGCCTAAACAAGGATTCATGCCTAGAATAGGTTCCTTCCCTCAACTTAGCTTGAGGTTAACTAAGTTCCCTAAAGGAGTACGGATACACCTGTATCATGGGTCCCCCTTTTAAGGACTTGAACTCCTGTGAGAGTTAAAAATGAAGGTTAGGGAACTCGAGAGTCCCTTTTTCATTGTTAAACCACTTAGCCTTGCTAGGAACTTGACCTTTACATCCAATTAGAAAAGCTTCTTTCTCTCTTTGTCGTGTTTTAGTCACTTTCGTCGCTCCAATATGCAGTCTTCCTTGAGTGGTTCCTCTCTATCAAACCATAAGTCTTCTACTCATGGTAAGATCATAGTGTCGTCGCCGTCATCATCAAGTAATGGTGGTTCAAACAACTTCAAGTATTCGGCATTTATGACCAAGTACATTCCTAGATAAGGTGGCAGATCTATACGAAAGGAATTGTCACCAATCTGATCGAGAATACGAAATGGTCCATACCTCAATGGTTTCAACTTCTTACCTTCCCCCTTCAGTCGTTCCTTACCTAATTTTAACCATACCAAGTCACCAATACCAAAATTACAAGGTACAAGATGCTTGTCATGCTTTGCTTTGTATTTGGCTTGTGACTTCTTTAGTTGTGCCTCAACAAATCGTATGAATCGAGATATCTTCTCCAAGAACTTTTGTGCCTTTTGCCGTTCACTTCCTTCCTTTCCCCCCATTGAGGTGTCACTAGAAAATACTAGATCGAAAGGACTAGGTGGTAAGTAACCATAGCACGTCTTGAAAGGAGATTTCCCCGAAGAACTGTGAAATGCTCTATTAAAAGCAAACTGTAGATACGGTAAACTCTCATCCCAAGTTTTAGGATGCTTAGAATTATATCCCCTTAACATGTGAACCATAGTCCTATTGACCACTTCTGTTTGTCCGTCTGTTTGTGGATGAAAAGTTGTACTCTTCTTCAACCTAGTGTCCATCATCTTCCATAAAGAATCCCAAAGTGACTAAGGAATCGACTATCCCTATCAGAAATAATCGAAGTAGGTAAACCAAAATGCTTCCACACGTGCTCAAAGAAGAGTTTTGTTGCACCGGCTCCCGTTACTGTCTTTGTACATGGAATTAATGCAATCATCTTGCTGAATCGGTCGACCACAACGAACAAGTAATCATGACCGAGACTTGGTCTTCGGTAACCCACCAAGAAAATCCATAGAAATACTCTCCCAAGGCCTTGATGGTACTGGTAATGGTAGATATAACCCACGTTTTCTGTTGGAAGGTTTAGATGTCTTTGCATAACTTACACCCTCTAACTAACTTAGCCACATCATCTTGCATCTTCGGCCAAGAGACATAACGCCGGAGGTTAAGTAGAGTATTATTCATCCCAAAGTGTCCAGCAACTCGGGAAGTGTGTGCCTCTCTCAACCACTGTAAACGATCTCCATCTTCTGGTATGCAAAGTAACTGACCTTTGTATAACAATCCATCTCGGAGTTCATACTCGCTTTTCAAACCACTCTTTACACCTTCTAATACCTTATTGAAGTCTTTGCTGGATGCATATGACTCTGCATACTCTTGAGGAACAATTGGCTGAATTCTCATGGCCACCATTAGTGATCGAACTGGAGGTCAAGATAACATATCTGCCAACTTGTTTGTTACTCCCTTCTTGTACCTAATGAGAATATTGAAAGTCATCAAGTAAGATATCCACTTCATGTGCCGGGCTTGTTGTAGTTTCGTCTGTGCATGTAGATACTCCAACGGTTTGTGATATGAATGTACCACTACTTCTTTACCTAAGAGATACACTCGCCAATGTTTGATACATTGATATAAAGCATAAAATTCCTTGTCATAAGGTGTGTAGTTCTTAATAGCACCTGAGAACAATTCTGAATGTTACTCCACTGGTTTACCATCCTATAACAATACTCCTCCCAATGCATAGTTAGAAGCGTCGGTCTCAACTTCAAAAGTACGTTGTAGGTTAGGCAATGCCAACACTGGTGCTTCTGAAATCTTTCTTTTTAGTAACTGAAAAGCGTCTTCATGAGTTTGCTGCCATTCAAACTTTGCCTTAGCTCCCGTCAAACCATGTAATGGTCCTGCAATATTTGAAAAATGCCTGATAAACTTACGCAAGTAGGTGCAAGCCCCTAAGAAACTCTTGATTTCAGTTACAGTACTAGGTCTAGGCCACTTAGTGATCACTTCAACCTTCCTTGGATCAATCTTCCGTTGTTCACCACCAATAATAAATCCGAGATACACTAACTCCTCCTTCCCAAACTCACACTTCTTTACGTTCAACTTCAGTTGGCCTTCATGTAATACTTTAAAGACCTTCTCAACGTGAACGAGATGCTCTTCCCAAGTTCTCATTTGTATATTAGGATATCATCCAAGTAAACAATCACAAAATCTTCTATAAAAGGTCGTAACAAATCATTCATCAAACGCATAAACGTCGCTGGAGCATTACACAAACCAAAAGGCATCACCAACCATTCGAACAAGCCTTGTTTGGTTTTGAAAGCAGTTTTCCATGTATCATTTTCTCGAACTCTCATCTGGTGATATCCGAATTTGAAATCTAACTTTGTAAAGACTCGAGCTTTTTCCAACTGATCCATCATGTCGTCTATCCTAGGTAAAGGGTAACGATTCTTGATTGTGATTTTGTTCAACGCTCTATAATCAATACACATGCGCCAACCTCCATCTTTCTTTGGAACCAACAACACCGCTGATCCACAAGGTGAAGCACTTGGCACTATCATTCCTAATTCTAAAAGTTCCTGGACTTGTTTCTTAATCTCATTAGATTCCTCTATGGTCGTGCGATAAATACCTACATTAGGAAGAAAACTCTCCCCGGTCAACATGATCTCATGCTCCACACTCCTCTTTGGCGGTAATCCCGTGACATCTGAAAATAAATCCTTGTACTTCAACTTCAAACTTTCTAAGTTATCTTCTTGTTGTGCAGTCAAAGCTGCCAAATAAACTATACTCGGCTTCTCCTCAAGAGAACGGATCACAAGGAGAATGAACTTTGTGCTAGCATTAACCAACCGCTTAGCCTGAGTGGCTGTGATCAAACTTGCTCCCTCAAGAGGAGAATCAATAGCCCGAATCACAAAACTTTCTCCATCTTTGGTAAAGGTGTACTTTTGTTCCCTCCTGTGTAGAGTTGCATCTCTATCCCATAGGTAAGGACTACCTAGTACCACCTGACATACATCCAAAGGAACTACGTCGCATGTAACTTCGTCAATATATGACTCATCTAGAAAGCAAATTTGAACGTGCACCGCTGAAACTTATAAGCCCCCTTCCTTTTGAAGCCATCCTACAGGGTATGGTTTTGGATGTTTGAAAGTCTTCAAACCTAACTTCGCACCCAAGAATTTGAAAGCAAATTCTTCCACTTCCCGGTCAATAATAGCATCAACTAGTGAAGTTTTTGACTTGCATCTTCACCGTGAAGAGTTGCTCCCTAAGATCATCTTTTGAAGGTCTTTCTTTTGCCCCTGTCATAGGAGAAAGCTTTGAATTGGGTCTGTTAGTCCGTGAACTTCTTTTGGAGTTTGAGCGACTAGTGCTGCCTTCTTGGCTTCTTTCCTCTGCAACCCTTTAGGCTTTAGATGAGGGTTCTTAGCCAACACTTGTCGACAATGTGACCTGTTTGCTTGCAATGGGTGCAAGACAAACCTTCCTTGTCACTAGACTTCCCTTCTTCTTTGCTCCTTTCACCTCCTTTCACAGTGGTACCTCCAGATTTCACCTTAGTATTTCCCTTTGAATCGTATTTCTTAAGCCTCGCCCTCAATGGCATTAGCTTTTATACTTGCTTGCGAGATAGTATCCACCGAAAACATCTTCAACTCCTTCCGTATATACTCATGGAACCCTTGAAATATATTTCATGTAGATAACATAATCCCCCAAGTCTAAGTCCAAAATCATAACTTGATTCTCGAAATTCAAGTATATTCTTGTACGGTTTAGTTGTAAGTCCGCTTCAAGTTGTACCACTTGAACCATCTCTCCTCAAGGTAGCCAACCGGATAAAATCAAGTTTCCTTACAACTGCCTTGAATCTTTTCCATGACAATACTCCTTTACCTAGGTTTTTGTCTTTGATAAGCTTTCCACCAAGTTAGAGCATGCTTTTGTAGCTTCAATGCCGCGAAAGCAATCTTTTCCTTTGAACCATATTCAAAGAAAGAGAAATACATCTCTAGACGTTCAATCCAATCATCTAATTTTTCTACATCGACACTCCCATCGTAAAGTGGAATATCAACACGAAAATTGATAGACGCATTTATGTGTCTATTTTAGTCTCAATTCTATGTAATGTTAGTACTGATTTTGCGCTTATTTTGGTATTTTATGTCTTTGTAGGTGTTTTTGGAGAAATAAGCTTTTGCGGGAAAATTGGCTCGAAAAGTGGTATTTGCGCTCGTGGGAGAAAATTACTATTCGGACCCCTCATTTGGATAAGGGGCACCTCACTGCTAAGGGAGTCCAACGCTGGATTAGGGGGACACCCTTCATCTTCACGGTTTGAAGTGAATTTGGCGGGAAAACCTTGCTAACCTGAGGCGTAATTAGGTTGAAATTTGATCGAGTTTTTAGAGAGACCGAAAGGTCAAATTTATTGGGTTTACTTCTTAGGCCAAAACAGCTCCCTGTATGGTCGTTTGGTTGAACCCAAATTGGCTAGAACTCGAGTTATAAGGAAACAGAGGTGTGGAGTTCACTAGTTGCTCGCGTAAGCTTCCCGGGCTTGATTTCAAATATGTTCTTTTCGGATTTGTTCTTGGATTTTGTTTGGGTTAGGCCTGTTTTGATCAAACAGGGTTGGTAGGTCCATCAGACTCGATTAAATTGGGCTGCATTATCGGTTTGGAGCAAGGCAGGGAGGAAAGATTATCGGGATTTAGTTTTGATAACATAGAGGAATTATTTACGGGAACTTGGTTGAATATTTGGACAAAGACGTGGACAAGGAAAGAATATACTCATCGATATATTTAGAAGAGTTTACAACTAAACAGAAGCCGCAAAGAGAGTTTAGAAGGAAAGAAAATATCTGTAACTTGGTCGTGAAGAAGAAGAAAATAATCGAAGAGATTTATTGACCTATTGAGTATATATAGGTTGGTAGGAGTCCAACAGAGGGGAGTCGAGACCTTTGGGAATAATTACTGGGTTGTTAGGAGAAGAACGGGAAGTTGCATAGTGAAGAACAATAGTTGTAGGCGAGTACCGGAGAAGAAGAAGAAGAAGAAGAAGAACGGCACCTTAGAGCAGTCGCAGAAACCGTGACCTTTACTTTTGAATTCCATAACTTTGTAACAATCTTTCCAACAATTATATTGGATTCGCAACAGTTCTGCAACAGTTTTCTAGAATAAAGTTATGTAACAATTATATCCTCATACTTAACTCGCTTTAGTAGTTTTCTCTTGTTTTTCACCCTTTTGAGCTATGAACACCTACTTTGAGCACGTGAATAACATGAGAGCTAAACCCCTTAGCCGAGGCGACGGAGGGAAGCCATTGTTCCATGAAAAGTGGTATATTTCTATTTTAATTAATTTTTGCAATTTCTTTTATGATTATTTGCATGGAACTAATATTGGAAAATTGATTTTTATTGAATGATTGTGATTCGTTTTGATGGAGCATGCTTAGTTTAAGACTTTGATGTTTCATGCTTGATGTATACAATTGTTACTTCGAAAATCTACTAGAGGCAATAAATTAGAATCACTTCAAACGCAAAGAATTGCATGAATATTGATTAGATTGAATCACTTAATTGGTCAATGGTGGAATCCTGAGTCTCGGTGCTTTTTATAATCTTGATAACAACTTTGTAAGTTTTCTATTGAGTTTGAACCTAAAATTGAATCTTCACAAGTCAGAGTGAACGACATCTTTCTTACCACTTTTCTACAACAACATAAAATCACATCAAAAATCAATTTTCAGATTTTTACCATGAGGTTTAGTTGATGTAAGACTTTTAATAAACTCTTTCTCCTTTTCTTCATCTTCATCTTCTTCCTCCTCTTCTTCTTCTTCTTCTGAATCGTCTTCTTCAGAATTATCTTTTTCCGAAGCTTCAGGTGAAGGTGTAACCTTTTTCTTTGTCTTCTTCTTAGGTGTATGAGAACGAATACATTCACTCAATTCCTCGAAGGGTAACTTGAATAGACTTCATGTCCATCAAATGTAGCCACCTTTTCTTCCATAGTTTGTGGTTCGCTCTTCCTTAGGATCACCATCCTGACTTTGTCATCCTTGATCCCCTTGTTTTCTTAACGTCTTCCAACTTGTCGAGTACCTCACCAAGATTTATGTAGAGAGATCTAGTGAAAACCATAAACCACAGGGATTTACCCTAAAAACTAACCTTGCTCGCGATGCCAACTTGATACGTATTGATCTCTATACCTTGGTAACTATTACTATAAAGGCGGAATTGTAATAATAATAGACGAAAACTTAGAAAACAGAACACAAGTGGTAATTCGAAGAAAATATCTTCTCTTAGATTATGAACAAGAAAACGATTACAATTCTCTCTTTGTTACGCTCACAATCTCTCTAAACAGTGGATTAACCTTAAACTGTTTGCTAAGCTTGCACAAGTATTATTGTAATCTTTCTATAGGTTCTCTGTTCCTAGTATATCTGTGTTTAGCTATTAGCCAAAGCTCTCTATTTATAGTCTTCATCGTACTCAGCCGATCAAGGACTTCTATTAGGAATCTATTTCCTAAACAAAGAGTATTGCCTAAAACAAAACTCTACCCTAACTAGGAATTCTGCCTAAACAAGGATTCATGCCTAGAATAGGTTCCTTCCCTCAACTTAGATTGAGGTTAACTAAGCTCCCTAAAGGAGTACGGATACACCTGTATCAAGGTGTGGCTGGCATGATTTTCCATTGGCACGGAGGTGCGGCTAGCATGGTTGGCATGCTTTGCGCGTTTGGTTTGACTAGCATAGCTAGGGCCAAGGCAAAGTGCGTTTAGCATGGCGCGGCTAGCTTGGGCTAGGTGTGGTCGGCATGATTTTCCATTGGCACGGAGGTGCGGCTAGCATGGTTGGCATGCTTTTGCGCGTTTGGTGTGACTAGCATAGCTAGGGCCAAGGCGAGAGTGTGTTTGGCATGGCACGGCTAGCTTGGGCTAGGTGTGGTCTGGCATGATTTGCCATTGGCACTGGAGGTGCGGCTAGCATGGTTGGCATGCTTTGGCGCGTTTGGTGTGACTAGCACAGCTAGGCCAAGGCAGAGTGCGTTTGGCATGGCGCTGCTAGCTTGGGCTAGGTGTGGCTGGCATGATTTGCCATTGGCACGGAGGTGCGGCTAGCATGGTTGGCATGCTTTGGCGCGTTTGGTATGACTAGCATAGCTAGGGCCAAGGCAGAGTGTGTTTGGCATGGCGCGGCTAGCTTGGGCTAGGTGTGGCTGGCATGATTTGCCATTGGCACGGAGGTGAATTAGGGTTTTGCTCGTTGTAACCCTAATTTGAAAAAATACCCCCTATTAATTACTGACTACATGTATTAAATGTTCTAATAAATGTGTCACCGGTGACATTAGGTTATTTGGGGTTTTACGATTTTACCCTTTGTTTAAAAACCACCATCAAGATAAAATGATTTTTATCTACCACAACAATAGATAAAAAATGAATACCGAATATTATGTGTGATGGTGTATATATATGTAGGTAAGGTAAATAAAAAATGCAGTAAACTTAATGATTTTTTTTCTTTGTGTGATGTGTCATGGTATTACCAATTATATGCTAGAGTTATTAAAACAAATAATTTTATCTTATAATGAGAATATTATCTTGCTTATGAAGTTGTACCACAACAATAGGCCATTGAGGTTTTATAGTTTTTCTCAGTACGATTTGTTGGATTTTAAGTGATTTACACGAGATTTTTTTTTTCTCAATGATAAGATACTTTTATGTTTTTTAAAAAAAAAACTTTTGGGCCTAGGGACGCAATTCACGCCGTAAAAAATGAGGTCACCGACCCGGAATTGACCACGAGAAACTTTGGTCAAGGTTGACTTGGTCAACTGTGATGAAGCCGCCAAAGATATGCCAGTGACCAAGTAGTTATCGTCTTGAAGCGTTGTACCATCCCAAAACAGTTGACACCGGTCTGGAACCCGAGTTTAGAGACGCACATGTTCAAAACTAAGTAGTTGTAAAAACTTTGATTTTGTTTGAATTTTTAATTCCAACGGACATAGTAAAATAGATATCTCCAGGAACCTGGGAGGGGAGAACTAGGAAAACTACATGGGGTGAAGCAAATATAAATTATAAGAAATTTTCTGACAGGGTCCAAAGTAGTCGACGTGAAAGGCAACCCGAATTCTGAAACGCGTTCAATCAAAATTGTGTAACTGTTGGAACCCTAGTTTAGTAATTTTATTTGAATTTCGAATACGAATGGAATAGTTAAGTAGACACCTATGATACCTATTGGGGATAAACCAATATCTTAAATGGATTATTTCTTCTATATAAGTACCTGAGATTGATTTTGTTATCATAATTGTAGGATCAGAATATCACAACATTAATACCTTTGCGAAATCTTTGAACAACACATTGCGAAGATATCGCAGATTGGTTACAGAAATGACGCGACAGATGACGACAGCCTAAACACGAGAAAAATGTGGAGACCTAGCGAGATTTAGGAGTGTTGCGAAATTTAACATTTGTATACTTGCGAAGATATCGCAAGCCAGATCCGAAAATAAAGGACAGCTTAGCTGTCACCCACTATGTAATATCCTATATAAAGAGCCGAATAGACTTAAGGTGAGGGAGATCTTTTTAGAGTGGAGAGAAAGTTTTGAGGAGAGAGAAAGTCTAGAATAGCGATTGTATTCTTGATTTCATTTCCTTCTTGTAAAATTTCTAACTCAATTAATAAAAAGGGTGATTGTTGATCTTAAAGATGTGTTGATTATTATGAATTCTTGTGAGGGATGTATTGTGGGAATTCCTGCAACTACATATGTCGCTAGAAACAGGGATTGAAGATTGATATTGTGATTTGAAAGAATTTGGAGTAATAGGTAAAGAATTTCATATAAATTTTCAACAACTCATTAAGGTTGAAAAATGGCTAGAAGAAGAAATACATCAAAACAACCAACAACTATTAGAAGGAGTAAGAGGCTTGCTGGAAAAGGGAGAGATGAAATTGAAGAATCTTCAAGAATGAACACAAGAAACAATGGAGAAAAACAAGTTCAACAACCAATTCAACATACACCAATACAAAATAGAACTGTGGATTATGACAGAGTGAGTGTACATACTTGGCGATCAGATTCCGTAGATGAAATGGAAGAAGAGCAGCAATTAAGAAGCAATGGACGAGAGGAGAGAGACCAAGAAACAATTGGAGGAATAATTCATGGAAATGAAGAGATTGAAGTGTTAGAGGCATTGAGGCAAAGAATACACGAAGAAAGGAGACTAGAAGCAGAAGAACGTGCAAATCTGACAAGGCAAAATCATGAGTTGAGGATGGAAAACATGAGATTACAAAGCAGAAGGTCAAGAAGCACTACAAGATCAAGTTCAAGATCAGTTAGAGGAGAAATAAGACGAAATTCTCCTGTAGAAAATGCTAATGAAGAAACTCGAGAGGAAGTACAAAATCCAGACGAAGAACGTCGTGAAAGAAGAGAAATAATGGAAGATCGTTGTATTCAACGTGGCGAAATTCTTCAAAATGGACAAAACAATAGAAATCAGGGAAATAGGCAACGTCATGAACGAAATAATTAAAATGGCGAAGAAAATCGGAAGAGGGAAGGAGAATATTACATGGGAGAGAAGTTCAAAGAAATCAACAAGTAATTGAAGATGAAATCGAAAGACATTACACTGAACAAGCACGTCTAGCTTGCGAAAGGGAAAAACTGAGAGCAGAAGGTGAAGAACGAGAGCTCCAAGAGGCAATTCGCCAGAGAATAATCATGATAATCGAGAAAGAAGGCGTGAACAAAACCGCAAAATGGTAATATAAATGAAGAATATGACAGAGTACAAAGGAGAGCTGAAAGGCGGCAAAGAGAATTGAGGAGGAATAAACAAAATCGCAGAGAAGAAAATGAGAAGTATAATCATGTGCGAATTCATGAAAGAAATGAAAGAGGAGATCGCAGGGAAAGACGAGAAGAAAATGATGAACAAGAAAATCAAAACAGATATGAACGCAGAAGAAGAGAAGCAGAGTTAAAAAGGCCAATGGATCCAAATTCTGGTGTAAATGAACAAATTTTGAGTGAGCTAGCGGAAATGAGAGGAATGTTACATAATAAAAAAGAAGGAGGTAGGAGACAACTGGACGAAGCCATTCACACAAGAAGTACAATTAGGAGGAATACCCCCAAAGTGCAATCTACCTGCGTTAACTAGCATTTTTGATGGAACAACTTGTGCAAGACAACACATCAAATCTTATGTGAGATGTATGCTACAATGGGAAAACCATGATGTTATATTGTGCAAATATTTTGCATCAAGTTTAACAAGAGAGGCCTTAAAATGGTTTGAAGGTTTGCCAAAGAATACTATAACATCTTTCAACCATTTGCAGACTACATTCTTAGGGGCGTATATAAGTAACAATTCTTCACGACCTGGCATTGAAGATGTATTTGGGCTAAAGCAAAGAATTTGCGAAAGTTTGCAACATCTAACCAAGAGGTGGAAGACAATGTGTAGTGAAATGGTGGCATGTGGATGAGAGATACCTCATTCTATCATTCACTAACGCAATGTTCACAACCAATCTGCGTATATTCAAATTTTCAGAATCAAGAATACAATCACAATGAATGAGCTACGAGAGTTTCAAGAGGAATACATTGCTCTTGAGGAAAAATAAAATGACATGGAATCATACCCAGTTGCGAACGCAAGTTCAAAAGCAGTGAATGCAAGTCTATTACCCAAACTGATAAGCACAGTGGCGAGCACTTCGCAAGTACAACAAGAGAAGATAATGGGTGATAGTCAGCAGAAGCTAGTAGCTATGGGAAGTCGTGATCAAGAAGAATTAGAAAGGGAGAGAAACTTCTATAGCCGTGGTGGGAATAATAAGATTCAAATACTTGATCAGCCACAAGAATTTTATGGAGGACAAAGACAAAACTATCATAGAGGACAGGGAAATCACAAGATAATATGGGAAGAAATCAAGATGCCACCTCTGAATGCTAGTGTGGAAAAAATATGGGAAGCTATAATATTGATGGAAAATATACCAACACCATGGAACATGGGGAGTGAACCACCTCCAAAACCACGGTAAGTCATGAATTTTGTTCTTATCACCATTTTCATGGACATTCGACAAATGACTGCAGAATATAAAAAGAATCATCCTCGAATGATAGATCAAGGAAAACTAAATCATTTTCTAAAAGACCAACCTCGGTCTCAACCATTACCGCTACGCTTTAAATTCGCAGAGTAAATACAACAAAAAGAGGAGAAACATTTTTAATAGAAGTTGGAGTAAAAGCAAAGAAGCTGTTTTGTCACTCTATTGTACATTCGTACAAAATGATTGAAGACTTTCACGATAATATTCTCAATAGGTTTTCGCAAGAGATGCCGGAAGTGATAGAGAAATAATGAACGTTGAGAAGGTATCGCCACTAAAAGAATGGCAAAGGCAGACTATTTCCTTCACCGCAGAAGAAGTACCTGAGGGTGGAGAAATGCACGATAACCCATTAGTGGTAAGATTGGAGATTAACCCAAAACCTAGTGATGATGAAGATGATGAAGCTGAGAATTCATGGGAAATCAACAAAGTTTTAATCGATACTGGAAGTTCCGTGGATATCCTTTTTTATCATACTTATAAAACTATGGGAGGAAAAGATAATACCTTCAACTTACAAAATCCATGGTTTTAATGGTACTGCCAATAAGCCTAAAGGGGAAGTCAATATGCAAATTCCACTGAAAGGATTGTCCTCTGAAATTGTCACAGTAGTCGATGTGGAATCACCATACAACACATTGATTGACGATCGATAGGTGTAGAATACACCTAATTTACTATCTAGTAGTTTATGCTTTCTTTGCTATTTTTCTTGTAAATTATGTATTTTACGCATGTTTTGAGTTTTATAGCTACTTTGGAGTCGCACGGAGGAAAAGAAGAAGAAATCACCCAATTTAAGTCAAAAGGGCAAAAAGGTCATTTTACGGGCGAATACTATCCGGAACCCAGTGGTGGTTAAGGGGCTCTCATTCAGTGGTACCCCTTATCACTCAAAGAAGGGTGTTATTAACACTGGGTAGCCCTTATCCGCAGGGATGGTTATGCTTTGGGTAGCATCCAATTGGGTCACCCTATCCATGGCTTATATCCGCATTGACCCGGATCCGTGCAATTAAAACCTAAACTTATCGAGAGAAACCATCTCTCAAATCATTCTTTCCCCTGAAACGAAATTGAGAAGGGTAATCTTCTCAATCATTTCCATTCATTTCACCCAAAATCGAGAGACAATGGCTGCTACTGTCCGAGTGCTTGAAAGTGAGGAGAGATTAAATCAAGAACAGATCGAGATGCAGAAAACCTGAACAATGGCTGCTGCTGTGGTCCAAGTGAAGTAGGGGAGACCAAATCGATTGCCGTTGAAGGTCGACTCATATGAGGATTGAAACTGCAGATGGAAAACACTCAGGGAAATCAGTGATGAATGGGTTAAACATGGATCCGATTATGAGAGATTGAATTGAGAAGAAATTGCAGAGAAGTTGGATTCGATTTAAATTGAGGGTTTGTCTCGGAATTGAACAGAGATCGAGATTCGTGAGAAATGATAGTTGAGTCTGTTGCTATGGATGATGGAAGGGTTAAGGGTCGATTTCCGAGAATCCGGCGTCGCTTCCATGGTGATGGGTTCACTATCCGGTCTTGTTGGTGGCTTTATTGGTTGAACTAATGGGTTTGAGCGAGATTGATTGAATGATGGGTTCGGTTAGAATTGAAGTCGGCGTAAGGATTCAGGGTTCTGTGGGTTGAAATTGAAGATGGTGATCTCCGTTTGAGTTCTGGTGGTGCTGTGAGATGGGCATGCTGAGATGGTTGCTGATGTGAATTAAATGGGTCTTTCGGGTTGAATTTGGAAGAGATTAATGGGTTTGTGTGGCTGTAATGAATCGGAAGAACTGTTGATTCAAGGTGAAAGTGGAAATGCATATGTTTCTCCAAAGGTGGTAGTAGGATTGTGAGAATTGAAGATACAAAATAAAAGGATGGACTGTGGAGAGATGCTGAGCTTGTGTTGGTTCAGCTGAAGGTGCAGTGTATGAAGATGAATAATGAGTTCTGAGATGGTTGCAGGGAAGAATGGAAGCAACTGGTGTTATGCGCAGTCAAAGGATGGCTGGAATTTGACTCGAGGTGGAGTTGAAGCAAACATCGGCATTGGAAGTGTGGAGCTTGCGTTGTCGAATCGTGGTGGTGGCTACCGGAAGTTGTATTTCTGGTGGAATTATAGGAGAGTGAGTTGGTTTGAACTCAGGTGATGGCATTACAGGGAACTGGTGCTTGAAGCAGCTGAGATTGGTGTCAAGTGTTGCAGGCAAGATGAGAATGGGTGTGAGATGAAGGGAAAAGCCAGAATGGCTGGAATTGCTTGGAGCACCATCATGGTGCATGACTAACACACACTACGCCGCAGTAATGGCTTATGCCATGGCAACTTAGCCGAGTCGACCAGCTTAGCCGGACTCGATGCTTGACTCTGCTTCGACTCATGACTCTAGACATCAACCCGCCGACTAACAATTGACTGACGGGTTGACTAGTTTGACCGTTAGTCCTAACGGAGGACTGACGGAATATTCCGTCGAATATTCTCCCGACGGACGTAAATTTTCAGGGCACGGCGTACGACGTTTTCCGGCCAAATTCCCGCCACAATCCCGGTTTTCCTGGCGAGCCAAAATTTCCAAAATTTTCTATGGACTTCTCTCATGGGTGTGAAGACTTGGGCTAGGAATTGGATGGAGAATTGACTCAAATTTGGAAAGAGAAGGTGGAAGAGTTGAGAAAAGCTTGAATTGGAAATTGAATTGCAAAAGGAAAAGGATTCTACTCCTTAGAAGATTTGGAGAATATTGAAGCTTATAAATGAGAAGTTCTCTACATATCTTACACACATCTCTACACACACAATTCTTTTCTTTTCTTATTCTTTGTGTGAACTCTTTAACATGAGTAGTTAATTTTATTGATTGAGGATGAATTCCTAGTTCTTAATATGATTTGAGTTTTTGTTTTTAATTCTATCTTGAAGTTCTTCACATGATTATCGTTTGTTTTTACTAATATGAATGATCTTAAAGACATTCATGATTGATTGATAGATTGTTTAGAATGCATGCTAAATTGATTTGTTAATTTGATCTAAAGCTAGTGAAAGTTAGGAGATAAGTAATCGTTTCTTGACTCTTTAACATAAGTAGCAAACACGAGACCTTGCGGAGGGATTCCGTGGAGCAATTGTGTGTAGAAACAACGCTAGAAAGTGAACCAAGCGAACCGAGTTTAACTACTAGTACTAAACCTAAATTCATAAATCTTAATGCATTCGGGAATTACATCTTGTAAGCGGACCTCAAGGTGGTTCTTTTGAATAGAATCGATAAC
This sequence comes from Papaver armeniacum, assembly GCA_023531295.1. Taxonomy (NCBI): domain Eukaryota; kingdom Viridiplantae; phylum Streptophyta; class Magnoliopsida; order Ranunculales; family Papaveraceae; genus Papaver; species Papaver armeniacum. The sequence goes on along the minus strand of JAJJWW010018170.1, from coordinate 32,596 downwards.
TAAGCGGACCTGTTACTCAGAGAAATTAGGGATTTTGGGGCTAGCTAAGCGGACCTGCTATCCTACGGTTGGTGACAATCTGTGACTAATAACAAGTAGAAGAGAACATAACTTTGATCATTGTTTCGTAACGAAGAAGGATTCCTTGATCCCGTCTCTCTTATTGCTTTCAACTTTATCTTTTAATTGTTTTTGTTTATTTTTATTTTGCTTTTTACACCCCCTTTCGTGACAATTTTTACAACTAGAATCTCGTGCTCCTCGTGGGATCGACCTTGACTACCCTATATTACTTGTTAATTAGGTAGTAAAGTATTAATTAATTTGTTGTGGTTACGACACGCATCAACGACCTTGGTTACATGGGATTCTAGGTGTAGCATTGACTTTCCATCAATGCATCAAGTTCCCTCATCCCAGTGGTATTGGCATCATAAAAGGAGATTGGATTGAAGGAAAGAAGTGTTATGAAATTGATGTAGAATCTTGCGAAGAAAGAGCTGCGAAGAAGAAGAATTAGAAACATAACATCAGAGAAAGACAAAAAAGTGAAAGATTGATGGTAGATGCAATAGAACAGAGAGAAGAAAAAATGATGCGAAACCAATGCATGCTGAAGGTAAGAAGCGATGAAGATTTCGCAAAAGGTAAGAAAATAACAGAAAATTTCAAAAATGCAGAGGCAGAAAGTAGCAGAAGTAAGAGACTTAAAGAGTGAATGTATTTGTTGATTTTATGACTGCAAAAGTAAAATTGAGAGAAGAAAGAAAGATGTATGACTGATTTGTTTAATATATATATATATATATATATATTTTATGAATGACAAAGATGAGATTGCGAAATTACAAAAGAGATGATATGCAGAAGAAGAAAATATATTTTGTGAATGACAAAGATGAGATTGCGAAATTACAAAAGAGCTGATATGCAGAAGAAGAAACAAAACAATCAGAAAGGGGCGAACCTACTATGGCGTACACCCTAGTTCGCGAAATAAAAAATTTGCAAGAGGAAAATGTAAGACCTAAAGTGCGTCATAGAAGGGGGTACCTGTTGCATGGCTCATCGAAAAGGTTACACCGCCCCTGGAACCTGAGTCATGGAGATTTGGGGTCAATAAAGCCCATCCAGGAGAGGTACCTTGGATTTTCAACCTAAGCTTATGACTTAGGTTGGACGACTGAGGGTATCTTCTAAGGAGTGCGGCATCTGATCAAGGCGCCGAGGTATACACGGTTGAGCCAAGAGTGCCTGGGGCGTTTGAAGCGTCTCGGCCATTCTTGGCAAGTCTTGACTTATGCTGCACTCGGCCCGAAGAAAATCCCACTTAGGGTGCAGTATAACCATAAGCCATATAGGAAAAAGGGATAAGAGGCTGCGAAAACAACTGGTTGTTGTTAAGACCGGATGGGAGGAGCTAACCTTTTATGGTAGAGGTACGTCTCCTTGAAGGGGCAACCAGGGGGAGCTGATAAGTGTATTAAGACGCAAATGTCACGTGGCTTTATTTTCGCAAGAATATTTAGGCTTGTCATATTTGTACGACAATCCTGAAGAGGCAATAATATAAAAGAGAAAGATAAGGCGAGATCAATGGGTCAATACATGAAAGTGTAAAGACGTCCTGCGATTTCGTCGCAAGACAGTAATGTCATGGGGCTTTATTTTCGCAAGAATATTTAGGCCTGTCATATTGTCGCAACAAAAGTCATAAGAGAAAAAAGTTAAGGCAAGATCAAGGGGTTTTTGCATGCAAGTACAAAGACGTCCTGCGATTTTGTCGCAATGCCAAGAGGTGGCAAAATAAGACCTTTAACTAGGAAGGCAAAATAAGACCACATAAGAGAATGAAATCTTGGGAAAAACCAAGAAATACCTACTTGCGAATATTCTGCAGAAACAACAGCGAAACTTAGGCATAAATACATGTTGCTATTCAAAAGTAACTTTCTTAATCTTTCATTTGGATACAAATAACAGAGGAAGAAACAAAAAAGGTAGAACTTGCATTTGAAGGTTGAAGAAATTTGCAACAAAAGAATACAAAGATAGGAGATTAAAGAACGAATGTACAGATATTACAAAAAGAGAGAGAAGGAAACAAAACTATTTCTCGTTTGATTCTTCTTCTACTTCATCTTCATCAAATCCTTCACCTTCATCAGACTTCTCTTCTTCACTAGCATCACTGTCAGAGATATCCAGAGGAGGTACATTCTTTGGAATTTCTTCTAAGAGGCAAGGGTATGTGGAATGAAGTATGTTATTGTCATCACATACCTTCTTAATAGTTTGATTGCGAAAAAGAATAGCGTCATTCTTAAAATTCGCAACAGTTTCTTTAATTGACTCTTTAGTCTAGAACATTTATCATTGCGAGAAGAAAGATCCTTTGCGAGATGCTCCTTTTCAGCCTCAAGTTCTTCAACTCTTTTATGAAATCTCTTTCCAACTTCTGCGAACATATAACAATGAATCAGCAACTTGATAATAATTTATTAAAGACAAACAATTAATAAAGAAGAACAATTAACAACCTTCTCTGTTAGAAATCATATCCCTAACCAAGGACGTGTGATCAACTTGAAGACTAACACTTACACCTAAATTATTTCTGGCGTCATCTAGAACTTTCGCAGCCCAAGCGAATTCATCATCATTATTTATGAGAAGAAGGGAGCGAATTTGATTCTCTCTTTCGCTAAGTACAACATTTTTGCGGTTAGAATCATCTCGTTCAATTTGAACCTCAAGAAGAGTTTTTTGGAATTTCGCTAATGCTTGAGCACCTTGTCTAGCGATGCGATCCTTATCATCTATGAGATCACTGATCTTGGTTCTTAAAGTGTTAATTTCCTCTTTAAAATTAAGATAGAAACGCTTAAATTTGTTGGCTAAACCCAAGCTGGATCTATGGTCAATTTCTAAGAGGCGAAGTTTGGATCTGAGTTCATTTATGGGAAGAGATTTAATCTTGTCATTTGAAAAACTATTCAAAGAATTATTAAGGTGTTCAAGAAGGGTATTATTATCCATAGAATTGGGGAATGAGTGAAGGAGAATGGCTTCATCAGAAAGATCATAGACGTCTGCGAAAATGATAAATCAGATGAGGTAGGATAATGAGAAAACAAAATAAAGGAAAAGAGAAAAATTTCATACCATAAAGTTGCTTATTGGCATCTTGAAGACTAGATATTTTGTTCTTTTGAGTTGAAGAATCGGCTTCTAATTGTCTGTTCTTTTCGCGAAGATCAACGACTTGACTTCCATTCTTCGTTTCTCTTGCGAAGTTGAAGATTCTTCTTTTCAAGAATCCCACGTTTTTTTCCAAATCTGAGGCAACAGCGAAAGAAGCCTTTCCGATCTGCGAAGGAAAATGAAGAAATTGTCAAGATATAGTATAACTTTAAATCAAAATTATGAAGAAATAGAGAAACGAAGGCATACCAAGATACCAAGTGAATTCAGAAATCTAGGAGTCACTGATCTGGAGACTCCATGAAGAGAATCATCACCATCCAGTAAAGGGGCATCACAGATATTCGCAAGAGCTTTGCATGTGCTAGTGAGATGATTATCCCCGATCCCTTGCATGGAGTCAGAGAAGATACTAGACAATTGTGCCATTGAAGATTCAGGTGGAAAATCTTCCCTTGCGAAAGAACTATCAATATCATTATTATCGTCATCATCAGAACTTTCGCCAGACTGATTTGAAGGAGAAGGAGAATGAACTTTTCATTTCTTTGAAGGTGGGGCAACAGATTTCTCCTTGCGAAGAGAACCTTTACCTTTGGTCTTCGCAACCTTAGATCCTTCTTCTTCAACAACTACAACACCAATCTTCGCACACAAATGAAGATAAGAAACAGAGGCAACAATATTGTTAAAAGTAATAAAAAAATATCATAAGAATAGTCTGATAAAATGAGGGATAAAGTGTTTCTTACTTCATCCGTGATGGAGCGTAGAGCAGATAAAGTGCTAGCTTTCCCAGTCCTGTTGTAGCTTGATCTCAGTTTTTTAATCTAAAATTTTCAAGAATTAGAGAACAAGAAAGTAACAATAAATGAAAGATTATGAAGTGAGCAAGATTTGAAGACATACCTCTTTCTCTTTCTCGAGCCAATTAAATACCCAAGGTTGATAAGTAGCGAGATTCGCAGGAAGCACATTTGAACTTGAAATATAAGGCCTTTCAAAACCAGTGGAAAGACACACCATCTGTCATCTTTAGAGTGACAAGGAGTATTATTCTTGCCAGAATTCCAGTCAATATCTTGCATAAGTACTTTATCATCAGCAAGGTTATCTTTTCTCTTCAAGCGGACACCCCAGCGAGTACTATCTTTCTTCATGGGTATTAATTCATAATTTTCAAAGAAGCCCTCTACTGTATATTTTTCGGCGAGTATATCCAACTCTTTAAAATTTGGATCCCTAGATTCTTTTTGATAAAGAGACCCTTTACCAGCACCAAAGTTAGTGAATTCAAGAATTAAACGAATGCAGTCCCCACTCAATTGGTAGATGGCTCGCGAGAAGCTCCCATGAGCAAGAATTTCGTAAAACAAAGGAAGGTTAGGATCATAGAGAGGAATGGGAAGTCCAACAGAATCGACCAAAGCAAACTATGATTTCTTTATCATCACAATGATGATCGAAAACAATTTAGCGAAAGAATGGATTTAGCTCCTGATTGGGAATGGTGGCTAATGTAAAACCCTTCTCTTTGAGATCTTTTTGAATTCTTTCAAGAGAAGTTTCATATTTACGACCAACTGGAGGCATTTTAAGTATGGGAATGAAGAAAAAATTAAAGATCAAAAGAAGTAGAGACAAGAAAATTTACAGCAGCAGGAGCAGAATTTACGGAGAAACGGTGAAGAAAAGTTGCAGAAAAAATAAGAAGGAAAGTAAAAAAGAAGAAGAGAATAATAAGAAGAATATATATATAGAGAGAAGAATTCTCGAGAAGATAAGCACATTTAATGCGAAGTGTAGACGTGAACGATTGAGAAATAACGATTGAAAAGGACGTGTCAAGAAATGGAGGGAAGAAGAGATACGTGTAATAAATTACGTAAAATTACTAATCATGTCAATACGAAGAATATGGAAAAATGAACGGTGCATGCATTTTGAAGCACTAATTCTCATGACATTCTCTCCTTCGCAGAGAAGACATGAGAAGAGGCAAGATGTAGGATCAGAATATCGCAACATCAATACCTTTGCAAAATCTTTGAACAACACATTGCGAAGATATCGCAGATTGGTTACAGAAATGACGCGACAGATGACGACAGCCTAAACACGAGAAAGATGTGGAGACCTAGCGAGATTTAGGAGTGTTGTGAAATTTAACATTTGTATACTTGCGAAGATATCGCAAGCCAGATCCGAAAATAAAGGACAACTTAGTTGTCACCCACTATGTAATATCCTATATAAAGAGCCGAACATACTTAAGGTGAGGGAGATCTTTTTAGAGTGGAGAGAAAGTTTTGAGGAGAGAGAAAGTCTAGAATAGCGGTTGTATTCTTGATTTCATTTCCTTCTTGTAAAATTTCTAACTCAATTAATAAAAATGGTGATTGTTGATCTTAAAGATGTGTTGATTATTATGAATTCTTGTGAGGGATGTATTGTGGGAATTCCTGCAACTAAAAGAATTATTAGAAACAAGAAACGATCAAAAGTTTTAGTACTTGCATGTCTCCCTAATAACGATTTGAATGATATTCAAACAAAAAATTGTAAAACTTGAGCTAAGGTGACTCATATATAGAATAATGACAAAAATGACAAATACTTTCATCGAATAACTTTTGATAAGAGGAGATGAAATTTTGTTGATCATATCGTAGTGAATGGATATATGACTTCGACTTTTTATTAATCAAAGATGGAATTATTTTTCTTTCAAAAATACATTTCAGTATCAAAATAATGACAAGCCAATTATGGTTGAGCTTTTATTTAAGACTATCCTTATAGATTTGCAAGTATGGTTGGAGAGGGATGCTAATAAAAAGAAATTGTGCTCAATGTTATGAAATCTGGGCCAAACAAAAACACCATGTCCAGGAAGGTATCCTATTGCTTTTTCAAGTAGTGTTGGAAAATTCTAAAACTTGATGTCATGTAGGTTATTTATGAATTGCAAACCAAAGGTTTCTTGGACTAGAGTTAAGAATATGCTTATCTACTTAATCACAAAAAAGATATTTATTGAAGGGATTAAAGACTGAAGGCCGATTAGTCTTATTAATGGTGTTTACAAAATTCTTATTAAAGTGCTTGCAGAGATATTCAAGTCTGCTTTTCCTATCCAGCAATCAGCTTTTGTCAAGCAAAGGAAAATCCTATAAGGAGTTTTAATAACCAATGAACTCAATAATCCAAAAATAAAAAATATAACTGAAAAAGCGGGGGTCTAACAACCACACCCAATATTTCGTTTGGCAATCTGAATAGACAAACTCCAATATATACTTTCAAGAGAATCAACTAGACAGTCAGACTCAATCTATAGAAAAGTATATCAAAGAGTTGTATATCTCTATCTCTCAATTAAATCTGCAATCAACATATAGAAATTTTTGAGCACGGTTGAATATAAGAGAAGTAACTTGAACGGTACCTGGTCGGAACCTAATAATGCATATTTCTTGATTTTTTTGTTGTCTTTTATCATATCTCTAATGCCTTAATTGTTCAATTTTATGACAAATCTTGTACCATGAGCATATCTCCTTTATCGGGTGATTTTGTTGGAATAATCTCTTTTTGTGTTGTATTGTAGATGGTTGAGTAAATGGTGAACAAAAGGTCAGCGGGGCCATGTAATGGGAGCGTAAGAGGAAGTGGGAATGTCGCACCGCAATACAAGGGAGCTGTTAGCTGAGCATGTGCAGAACTGAACTTACCAGGTCAATGGAACAAATAGTTGTGGTCAAGAATTACAAAATAAAATCAAATTTGATCAATGGTCAGAAGTGTTCAATCCATGTTTGAAGACAAGAAAATCAACAGATTCATCCTTGAACATCTAAGTAAGGTACACATGCCTAACACCCAAGTAATCCCCCTTCACATTTTCCTTTCTCGTTCCCAAAATCAGAAGAAAAAGAAAACCCATCTTCTCCACTCTCTCCCTCACCGACTCCGATGAAACCCATACCCTCTCAATTGCACCTCTTTTCTTCCTTGTTTCAACTGTGGAGCCATGACTATATTACTCTAAAATTACCTACTCTCTTTATAGTTAAATCACTCAGTTCATCTCTCCATGTATCTCTCTGTCCATACACTCAATCCACTCGTACCATTTATTGAGTTACAAGGAAGACAAGAAATCAAATTGTCAAAGTGAAGTGAAGATTTCCGTATGAAATCGTTTGAAGACTCTCAATTGCAGCATGTATGTGACGTCAATGGAGTGGTTGAAGGTCAGGAGTCCATCTCGCTTGAATTTGGTGAGTGAGTGACATCTCAAATCCATAATTTCAATCCCTAATTTTAGTTGTAATGTTGAGAAATTAAAACCCAATTTAGGGTGAAGCTGATGTATAAATAGGGGTTGTTTTTGTGTATTGGGTATCCAAGTGAGAAGGGTCAGTAGAAGTGAATTAGTAAATTTTTGATCTTGCTTGTACTCTTCTTGGTAGAAATCAGTTGAATATTAAGAAGTTTGCATGAATGAATATCTCAATTTGTGAATCGCATATGTCAACTGTTTTCATCATGTTCTAATTTCTTAAACTAGGGCTTAGATGAAACCCTTAGCTTACTGCTAGTGTTTATGCTAATAGAAATGTTCTTATAAGAGCTTAATTGAATAGGAATTAGTTTAGTCTCATTGTTGCAACTTATAACTTTCACCTTGTATGTATTGCATCCTAGGTTGTTAGAACAATTATCTGTTGCTACATCAACTCATGCTTAAATGACTGCTTTCAATTTGTGATTAGTTGTGCCGTAATAAGACAACTAATGCTAGGAATTGATATCTTAGTTGTGACTAAACTATCCATTTGAGATCACCTTAGGCTAGCAGCAGACTTGAATCTTAACTGCTTTCCATTATAAGGAGCAAGAACAGTTCATTAACTTAATAATCTAGTGTAGATTAATGGTGGATTCGATTGTCCTAGTGCATTCATATCTGGTGTTAAATCTTTTATTCCAGTTGCCTGTCTTTTCTTTAGTTTAATTGTCATACCAACTGTTTCGTCGTATCGACAATCCCTTTTGATCTGAATTAGTATCGGTTAGACTTAAGAATTCAACTACACACCAACCTAGTCTCCGTGGGTTCGACTGTATTTGCCATGTCCTACATAGTAGACACTGCACTTGCAGTTTAATATTGTAGGTATCTTCTAGTCCTACCATACCAAAGACCAATGTTCAAGGATCAATCAATTTCAATCAACAACTAAAGGTTGGATTTACCAATTAATCGATTCAACGCACAACCTGTGATATTTTAATTATATAACAAAATATAATGCGGAAAAGAAATAACACAGATACCAGAATTTTGTTAACGAGGAAAACCGCAAATACAGAAAAACCCCGGGACCTAGTCCAACTTTGAACATCACACTGTATTAAGCCGATACAGACACTAGCATACTACAAATGAACTTCGGAAAGGAATATAGTTGAACCCTAATCAATCTCACACTGATTCAAGGTACAGTCGTGCTCCTTACATCTCTGATCCTAGTAGGATATCACGCACTTGATTCCCTTAGCTGATCTCACCCACAACCAAGAGTTGATAAACAAATCTGTCTCACACAGAAAAGTCTATTGGAATATATAAATATGTCTCCCACATAAATACCTACGAGTTTTGTTCCGTCTTTTGATAAATCAAGGTGCACATGAACCAATTGATAAACCAGACTTATATTCCTGAAGAACGCATTTTTATTATTATCAATCACCTCACAATAATCTTAATCCTATGGTAGCGAAACAAGATATTGTGGAATCACAAACGATGAGACGGAGATGTTTGTGACTACTTTTAATCTTACCTATCGGAGATAAATCTCAAGCAAATCTTAGTAAAGATAATACTCAATCACGATAGAAGAAGTAAGATCAGAACATGCAACTACAGAGAAAATAGTTGGGTCTGGCTTCACAATCCCAACGAAGTCTTTAAGTCGTTAATCACATCTTTGTGTAACATCATGCATCCGTAAGTTCTCTTATGTGAGCATTTCCGGATAAATTAATCATGGGTTCTCTTGTGGTTAATTTAATTGAGTATTTTGGATACAAATTTATGTGTAATGCGATTTGTTAATATCCAAAGAAATCCTTCTTTTCTTGTGAAAGTAAGGTCGCTCTTGTTGTTCTTTCGGTAATGACATTTAATGGGGGAGAGTTCTTATTGAACTTGTGCTTAATTGCCAAATCTTTGCGGGGAGTGCGGCTGTGGAATATTATAGGGGTTATCTTGTATCTTTATAAACTCATTGATGAATGCATTTAGTTTCGTCTATATGATGGCATCTAAACAAGTTGATATGTTGTTCTCTTTTGGTCATGAAGTATCTCTATGGAAATTTCATTAGGATCCCACCAATTTTCGTACCTTTGCCAATTTTTATTGACAAAAGGGGGAGAATTAATGTGTAGTTCACACTACAAATACATATGGTTTACGGATCATTATGTAAGAGGGAGTGGTTTTCATGTGAGATGAAGTATTGACTAAGGGGGGGTGATACATATTACCATAGTATTGTTGTCGAAGTTGTGATACAATTGAACATTGATGCTGTGTAACAATACTATGACATTGTATAACAATGAATGAGAGCAACTATTTTCTCATTGTTATAGCTACAGATCTTCAATAACTATGATGCTGAGTTGAACACGTTCATAATCATTGGAGTACTTGGAAGTGTAGAAGGTTTCGAGTAATGTTGAAGAACCAAGGAAATCAAGCATTTGGATTGAAAGCTAAAAAGTTTATCTATTTTGTATTACATAAGTATTGATAGTTTTGTCACTAAAATTTACAAAGGGGGAGATTGTTAGAGCAGTGCTCGGTCGAACTCGCAAGCGTTGCTATCTCAAGCTTGTTGTCAAGTTTAGATACCAAAACTATAAGTCTTAATTTCTAGTCTACTTATAGCTAAGTCTTGGATTAGGAAAGAAAGTGTAGTTGAGCATTAGACTTCACGGCGTTCATCGATTGAAGACGAAGAACTACTAAGGGGAGCTTGTGGAACTTCATCAACAAAAGGCATGTGGAGACTTGAACTCATCTATCACTCAAAAGTATATCTACTCTATCTCCTATTTGAGACAAAAGTCGTATAGCAATATAGACTTCATTTATACATATTTGATATTTCGAGCTGAGTTTAACTCGCTTACATATTTCTCGAAATATTTGTTGGTAAGCTTTCGCTTTAACCAAGTTCATCTTATACTCTTGACGAAAGTCAAAAGATGATCATATGAAAATCACCTGGTAACATCTTACATGATTTGTATGATACAGTCATTTGATGTAGACTCGGTTAGAGCATAGCTCGGTTGAACCCACCAAGCGTTGGTATGTCAAGTTTGGTTGTCATATTTTAGTGAACCAAAACTCATTTAAAGAGTCGCTTGATTATATACTAGAGTCAACTTCGTATAGGTTAACTTGAAAGTATTAGGATATGAGACATTACAAGTATTAGTGAAGACTTGAAGAAGTGAAGAAGTAAGGAGCTACAACAACGACATCATTCTTCCACTTGAGGTTAGTAATATTTGACTTGAACTGTTCAATTCCCTAACGTATCTTTCAAGTCGTGCATATTGAAAACATAACTGCGAAGCTATGAATGATTATACTCTAGATAGACGTAGTATTAAGGAATACAATACGAAGTATAACGCTTATCTTTTGAACTTCGTATATAAGACATCGACATAATCGTTTGAATGCTATTGTGATTATGTATGGGTATGAGGTGAAGATTTCATCCTAGGAAACAATGTTTTACATTCGTTTAAAGGAAATAAATTCATGAACATGTTTTGTGAATCGAAAGGGAAATCGCTAGGCTTATTGGTATTGTTGTTCATTGCATATCTTTTGAACTACCAATATGTGTGATTAGTATAACCGCTCATGACTTGTTTATGTTCTTGGTAAAACTATTCACAAGGCCTGACTTTTGTATTGGTATGACTTTTATTAGTGAAACCGATCTTAAGTAATCACCTGAGATGATATGATCGATTTGTTGTAATTGGTATGACCAACTCTAGGCAAAGGGGAATCGATCCTAGTAAGAGGTGCAACCGATCACAAGAGGGGAATCGATCCTTGTAAGAAGTGCAGCAAGTTTCTAGATATTGGGAACCGATCCTATGAACATGTGCAACACATTTTTAGATATTGGGAACCGATCCTATGGACATGTGCAACAAAAATACAAGTTAGATACCATATATATGTGGGAACCGATCCTAATACCTAGTCAACCGATTTTGGAAAGCTAGTGTGACTAATTCCAAGACCCACATGGAGGTAGAAACCAAACTTGTTTTGGTAGAACCGTGAAACACATGTTTGGTGATTAAGTGTTCTTGATCAATCAAATAGTTCCCTGAAGTCGATGAACCGGTTCTAAACTTGTTTGGAAGTGTGGCAAATCGATTCCAAGATAGTAAATATGAAAGATGGTTTACTAAGTTAAGATTTCGACATACTTTGAACATGTGCAGTAACGCTATCTTTTATTGTTCAAAGATATTCCTTAATAGCTAAAGGAAAATCCCAGATCGAAAATAAATTGAGAATCTTTTAATTAAGGTTTTTAATTTTATTTTTGGAAAATGAAAATTAGTAATGTGCATTTACTAGTTGGAGATTTTCTAAGAGATTTTCGGTCAATATTTGGACAAAGCATTTCCAGGAATTATGGAAACCGAATTTGGAAATATATTGCATATCTTGAGAATATTTTCGGTTTTGGAAATTCCTTGGTGTCCAAACTTCCTTGGTCTATAAATATCAAAGTTTGCATTTCGAGCAAACTAATCCTCGTGAGCCAACAAAACTACCTAGTTGTGTTGTTCTTTAGGAGCCGCCTATTCAGAGAGGAAAGTAACCTAATTAGGCGAAATCTCTTACGGCCGCTCGGTTTAAAGACTTCTTTGGGATTGAGAAGCTCTATTAGTACCGTTGGTGGGAAACTAGATAATTGCGGTTTATTATTAGTTTTTGATTGATTTGATTGACTAACGGTTGTTGAAATTTGATTGCACCTAGTCTGTTTATGCTTGAGAATCTTCTCTTCTGATATAAGATTCACTCAAACTAGATTGAAGTTTCGACGGGGATCTTTAGACTATTTGTAGATCTAAAGACGCCTTGTGATAATCCATTGTTAACGAACTCGTTTTATGTGTGATTGATCACAAGAGATTCAAGTTGATTGTGTGCAGGTGTTTATTGAAGATCTAAGAAGATTTGAAGACGAAGAAGATTTCATTTGGGTTCATAATCTTTGGTGTGCACAATACTTGTTTTAGGTTAAAGAGGATCCAACTATAATCGGTTTACCTTTGGTAGATTGGATTGATTAGTTGAGAGATCGCATCAATACGTTTCTTTGTGATTAAAAGTATTGATTGCAAAATCTTGACAATTAATTTGGTAGTTGTTATTAGATAGATCTAAGGACCTGAAAAATGAGTTTATTGGGATAAACGGAAGAGTCTTTTGTCGAACTCATATCACTTGGTTGAAAAGAGTTGTTACCAAACAGATTTGTTGTTCCTTTACTGTTTGGAATACGAACCAAAGGAATTGTTCCAAGTACGTGACTTATTACAAGTTGGAGGCGTGGGAATACATACGGAACTAGGTGAACTATATTTTTAGTTTCTTGGTCTCAACTATATGAAGTTGGTTTGATTTTGTATAGCGGCTTAATCCTGAGAGTATTCAATTCTGGAAAAGGTCCCGGGGTTTTTCTGCATTTGCGGTTTCCTCGTTAACAAAATCTTGATGTGTCTTTTACTTTTATATTTCCGCAATTATAATTATTTTTATTATAATTAGAAGTAAAATACACAAACATTAATTCCTATTTACTTGATAGTAATCCTATTGTGTTTGGTTAAGTCCGAACCATTTATCAAGTAAACATACTTCGTTATTGCATTGTCTTGATCTCGTATCCATAGACGATCACACGAAGTGTGAACCGATTAGTTGTATTGTCTCGACCCTGTCTATAGATAATCACTTTCGGAGAAAGGACTTAAAGGTGGAAAAGTTTTAGATTGAGGTATAGTTGGGTACCCTCGTCTTTTCAGACTCGAAATGTTTCGTATTGATTATTTCAATAACTTGAAAATCGCTTTGATGCTAATAGTTCGTGAAAACAACTATTGTCATCCTCTAAGAAAGTTTCAATGATTGAAATAGAGTTTAAAACAAATGGATTTAAGCAAAGATGCGTGCTTTCATATATGTTATTTATGTCCGGAACCATGGTACGCATACCCGTATGCGTATCTGTTGGTTTTGAGAAAGTCCCAACCCGGTATGCAACCGGTACGCGTACTGGCGTAAGGTTTAGGTCTGGGAATTTCTGCTCAGTTTGGATGGTATGTGTACCAGTTCGCGTACTGGCGAAACCCAAACTTGCTCCGGCTACTTGTATCTTGTATACTTATATGAGAATATAAACAATTGTACAACTCTATAACTAGTTTCATTTGGGAAATTTAAACTAGTTCTCAAGTTAAAATGAATAAGGTTGATATGAAAGTGTTCATATGGATAACTTCGGTTAACTATTGTTGAGCCAACAAGGTGTACATGTTTAGGTACAGTTACTCAAACCTAAATGAAGGTACATTTCATTTGTGTGTGACAAGCTAAGTTCGATCTAACAGTTGAAAGATATTAGCTTGAGTCTAATAAGGTTTTCATCTAACGGTGAATATTGAATGCTTTGTTACCAAGGTAGCATTGATTGCAAACCCTGATTTGAAGACTATATAATGGAGAATTCTAGCAACTGGGAAACCTAATCCCCACACCTCCTGTGTGATACTAGTTGCAATTAGAGTCGATTCTCCTTTAACCTTATTAGGTTTTTCACGAAACCTTGTAGGTTAAAGACTTAAAGACTTTGTAGTTGCAGGAATTCTACACTACACCCCTCACAAGAATCCACACAATCAAACCATTGAAGATGAACAATTATAAATTTTGTTGATTAATTTCTTGAATGTTTACAAAATAAAATGGAAAAGAGCTAAAGAAATTACAATCACTACAAACTTTCTCTCTCCTAATGACTTGCTCAACAATAAAAAAAGATCTCTCTTCCAATAGGCATGTTCGGCTCTTTACATAGGGTATTACATAATAGATGACAGCTAAGTTGTCCTTTATTTTCGGGAATGACTTGCGAAGTTTCGCAAGTGTACAAATGCATAATCTCGCGACACTCCTAGTTCTCGCTAGATCTTCACACCTTTCTCGTGTTCTGGCTATCGTCATCCATTGCGTCATTTATTTTACTCGTCTGCGACGCCTTTGCTATGTAATATTTATGGATTTCGCAGAGGTCTTGGTGTTGCGATATTCTGATCCTACATCTTGCCTCTTCTCATGTCTTCTCTGCGAAGGAGAGAATGTCATGAAAATTATTATTTTCAAACTGCCGCAACTGTTCATCCTTATCTGTTTGGCGATTTGACTTCATACTTTTACACTAAATCTATAATACGTGTCTCTTCTCCACCCATTTTTTGACACGTCTCTTTCAACCGTTATTTCACAACCATTCACGTCTCTTCTCGCATTAAATGCGTTTATTTTCTCGAGAATCCTTCTCTATATATAGTTTTCTCATCTTCCTCCTCTTCTTTTTTACTTTCTCTCTGCAATTTTTCTTCAATTCTCCTCTGTAACTTCCGCTTTTTCTAATGTAAATTTTCTTTTTTCCTTTGATCTTCAACTCCTTAATCATTCCCATACTCTAAAAATGGCTCCACCTGGTCGTAGATATGAAGTTCTCTTAAGAGAGGCTCAAGAGGATTTACAAGAGAAAGGTTTCACATTATCCACTATTCCCCATCAAGAATCTTCATCTATTCTCTCCGCCAAATTATTCACTGATCATTGTTGTGATAATCAAAAAATCATAATCTCGCTAGGTCAGTTTCTCGCCGGCCTTCCCATTCCTCTCTACAACCCTGAACTTCCTTTGTTTTATGAAATTCTTGCCCATGAGAAATTCTGGAAAGTGTTTACCAATTAAGTGGAGATTGTATCTGCTTAATGCTTGAGTTCGCCAACCGTGGCGTCGGTAAGGGGTCCCTCTATTCTAATGCGTTGAGATCCTAAATTTGTAGACTTAGAGATATTCACTGAGAAGTATTCATAAAGAGTTTCTTTGAGAATTATGAAGTAATAAACATGAAGAACGATAGAACTACATTGGGTGCACGTTTGAAAAGAAGAGAAAATATCCCCAAATGACAAAGTACTTATGCAGGATATCGATTGGCACTCCAGCAAGAACAATATTCCTCGCCATTCCAAAGACGACAAATGGTGTGTCCTTCCACTATTTTTGAACGGACCTTATATTTCAGGTTCGAATGTACTCCCTGCGAATCTCGCCAACTATCAACCTTGGGTATTTAATTGGCCCGAGAAAGATAAAGAGGTATGCTTCCTGAATTTCGCTCAGTTTGTAATTATTACTTCTTTTTACATCTACTAATCTTGCGAAATTTTCAGATTGTTAAATTGAGAAAAAGTTACGAGAGAAATCCTAAGGCGAGTACTGGCAATTCTCCACCCATCACGGATGAAGTAAGAAATACTTTTCTTTATTATTTTTAACAATATTGTTGCCTCTGTTTCTTATCTTCATTCGTGTGCAAAGGTTGGCGTTGAAGTTGTTGAAGAAGAGGATATTTCTGAAGCTGCGAAAGCTAAAGGCAAGAGTAAAATTCCTCTTCGCCAGAAGAAATCTGCTGCTCCACCTTCTAAAAAATGGAAAATCCATTCTTCTTCTCGTTCCAGCCCTCAATCCAGCGAGAGCTCTGATGAAGATAATGATGATGTTGACACCTCTTTTGCGAAGGATAATCATCCAATTGAATCTTCTATGGCGTAACTATCTAGTGTCTTCTCTGACTCTATGCAAGGAATTGGAGATGATCATTTTTCTGCCACATGCGAAGCTCTCGCAAATATCTGCGATGCTCCCTTACTAGAGGATGATGATTCTTTTCGTGGAGTTTCCAGAGCAAAGTGACTCCTGGTTTCCTAAACGCACTTGGTGCCTTGGTATGTCTATATTTCCTTATTTCTGCATGATTTCAATTATAAACCTCATCTTGACGATTTCTTTATTTTCCTTTATAGTCTGCGAGAGCTTCCTTTGTTGTTGCCTCAGATCTCGAGAAAAGGCGCAACATTCTTGAAAAGAAAAATATTCAACTTCACAAGAAGAATGAAGAATTGGAAGCTGAAGTTGTTGCTCTTCGCAAGAGAGGTAAAGAACTTGAAAATGAAACTGCTACTCTTCGCGAAAAAACAAACAACTGGAAGTTGAATCCTCCTCTCAGAAGGACAAGATATCAAGCCTTCAAAATGCTAATCAACAACTTTATGGTATAAAATTCTTCTTTTTTCCTTGCTTTTTGCTCGCCATTTATTTTTCTTTATCTCACTTATCATTTTCGGCAGACGTTTATAACCTTTCTGATGAAGCCATTCTTCTTCACTCATTTCTGAGCCTATGGATAACAATGCTCTTCTCGCCCATCTCAATGATTCTTTAAATAGCTTTTCAAATAACAAAATCAAACTTCTTTCTCTAAATGAACTTCAATCCGTTCCGCCTTTTAGAAGTCGATCATAGATCTAGTTTGAGTTTAGCCAACCAACTTAAACACCTACATCTTAGTTCCCAAGAGAAAATTAATACTTTAAGGAAGAAGGTTAGTGATCTTATAGATGACAAAGATCGCATTGCTAATCAAGGTGCCCAAGCATTAGAAAAATTTCAAAAAACTCTTCTTGAAGTTCAAATTGAGCGGGATGAATCCATTCGCCAAAATACTATTCTTAGCGAAAGAGAGAATCAACTTCGTTCCCTTCTTCTCATAAACAGTGACGATGATTTCGCTTGGGCTGCGAAAGTTCTAGATGACGCCAGAAATAATTTAGGTGTTAATGTTAGTCTTCAAGTTGAGCACACGACCTTGATTAGGGATATGATTTCTGATAGAGAAGGTTGTTGATCATTCTTCTTTACTTAATTATTTACTTTATATGAAGCTGTCACTAAGTTGCTGATTCATTGTTCTACATTCGCAGAGGCTGAGAAGAGATTTCAGAAAATAATTGAAGAACTTGAATCCGAAAAAGAACAACTTGCAAAGGACTTCTCTCTTCGCAATGACAAGTATTCCAAGTTGAAGAAGCAACTGCAAATTACTGTGGTGAACTTCAAAAATGATGATGTTCTCTTTCGCAATCAGACTATTAAGACAGTCTGCGATGACAACAGTATTCCTTATTCTTCATACCCTTGTCTTCTTGACGAAATCCCTGAGAACATGCCTTCTTTGGATATCTCCGATAACGATGCTAGCGAAGAAGAATCGATGAAGATAATGAAGTAGAAGGATCTGATGAAGAAGAAGAATCAAACAAGAAATAGCTCCATTTTCTTCTTTCTCTTTTTGTAACATCTGTATATTTATCCTTTTAATCTTCCATTTTTATAATCTCTTATTGTAAGTTTCTTGGATCTTCAAATACAAATTTTACTTTTGTTGTCCCTTCGCACATGTTAAAAAGCGATTCTTTTTTGCAATATGGTTAATCAATATTATGAGTGCGTAAATCTATCATATGAAAGTAAATAACATGTTCTCAATCTATTCATTCTCATACTTGCCTGTGTTATTTGTTTTCAAATGAATGATTAAGAAAGTAACCTTTAAATGGTAACATGCCTCAGTCTCGCAACCGTTGCTGCTGAATTCTCGCGAGAGAATGTTTCTTGGTAGTTTTCAAGATCTTATTAGTTGCATATAATCATTTTCGCAAGCTTATTTACTTACTCATTTTCTTGTGTGGTCTTATTTTGCCTTCTTAGTTAAAGGTCTTATTGCGCCACCCCTCATCATTGCGACAAAATCGCAAGACGTCTTTACACTTTCATGTAAAGACCCATTGATCTTGCCTTATCATTTCTTAGTATTGTTGCCTCTGCAGGATAATTTTATTGTGACAATATGACAGGCCTAGATTTTCTTGCAAAATAAAGCCCCATGACATTAAATCGTCTTGCGACGAAATCGCAGGACGTCCTTACACTTTCATGTACTTGACCCATTGATCTCGTCTTATCTTTGTCTTTTGTATTATTGCCTCTTCAGATCATCGCACAAATATGACAAGCCTAAATTTTCTTGCGAAAATAAAGCCTCATGACATTTGCGTCTTAAGACACTTATCACTCCCTAATGGAGAGTGCCGCCTTATCATCTCCCGGTTGCCCCTTCAAGGAGGCGTACATCGGCCATACAAGACTAGCTCCTCCCATCCTATCTTAACAACAACCAGATTATTTTCTACCTCTTATCCCTTTTACCTATAGGGCTTATGGTTACGAGATCGCACCTAAGTGGAGTTTTCTTCGGGAGTGCAACATATGCCAAGACTTGCCAAGAATGGCCGAGACACTTCAAATGCCCTGAGCACTCTTGGCTCAACCGTGTACCTCGGCGCCTTGATCATACGACTCCTTAGAAGAGACCCTCGGTCTTCCAACCAGGGTATAACCTTATATATATAGTTGGAAATCCAAGGTATCTCTCCTGGATGGGCTTTATTGACCCCAAATCTCCATGACTCGGAGTTCCGGGCGGTGTAACCTTTTCCCGAGCCATGTAAAGAGATACCCCCTTATATGACGCACTTTAGGTCTTACATTTGCCTCTTGCGAAATTTTATTCGCGAACTAGGGTGTACGCCATAAAGGTTCGTCCCATTCTGATATGTCATTGATATTAGATTGTTTGTTGTCATCATTTCTGCGAGAATTTCGCGTATTTTTTTTCCGATTATCATAGTCTTTGTATCTTCAGCCTGTCTTTATCATTCAAATCCCTGCGAAAGCTTCGCGAATTCTTTTTTCGATTATCATAGTCTTTGCATCTTCAGCCTGTCTTTATCACTCAAAAGCTATTTTTTTTTACAACCTTCGCAAGTCTAGAATCAATCAGTCACTCCTTTCGCCTCTTACTTATGTTGCTCTCTGCTTCTTCATTATTCAAATTTCCTAATACTGCATTCCCTTTTGCGAAATCATCGCAATTTCCAACTTTCTCCAGGCATTGGTTTCGCAACGTACTTTCTTCTCTCACCTCTATTGCGTCCACCATTAGTCTTTCCCTTCTTTGTTCATTTTTGATGTTTTGCTTCCAGCTCTTCTTCTGAGCAGCTCTTTCCTCGCAAGATTCCACATCAACTTCATAGTACTTCTGTCCCTCAACCCAATCTCCTTTTATGATTCCGACACCACTGGGATGAGGAAATTTGATGCACTGGTGATAAGTCGATGCTACACCCAAAATCTCATGTATCCAAGGTCTCCCAATCAATGCGTTATAGGGAGATTCCACATCGACTATGCAGAACAAAATTTCAGTTGATAATCCTTTCAAATGGTATTCGCATACGAGCTTCTCCTTTAGGCTTGTTGGCGATCAGTTGAAACCATAGATCTTATAAGTTGAAGGTATTAGATCTTCGTCCTTCCCTCCCATAGTCTTGTAAGTATGGTAAAAAAAGGATATTTATAGAGCTTCCAGTATCGATTAAGACTCTATTGATTGCCCATGAATTTTCTGCCTCATCACCTTCATCATCAACGTGTTTTGGGTTAATCTCCAATCTTACCACTAATGGGTTGTCATGCATCTCTCCACCCTCATGTACTTCTTCTTCGCGTAAAAGAAATAATCTTCTTTTGCCATTCCTTTAGTGGCGATGTCTTCGCGATGTTCATTATTTCTCTATTATCGCATCTCTTGCGAAACCCTACCGAGAACACTATCATGAAAATCTTCGACTCGTCTCTGTCACGAATGCACAATAGAGTTGCAAGACAAATTCTTGGCTTTCGCTCCAACTTCTATCACAAATGTTTCTCCTCCTTTTGTTGTGTTTGCTCTGTGAATTTCTGGCGGTGGTGGTAATGGTTGAGATTGAGGTTGATTTTTTAAAAATTGATTTAGTTTTCCTTGGTCTATCATTCTGAGGATGATTCTTTTTATATTTCTACAATCGTTTGTGGAGTGTCTATGAAAATGGTGATAAGAACAAAATTCATGACTTCACAACTCGGAAGTGGTTCACTTCCCATATTCCATGGCGTTGTATATTTTCCATTAAGATTATAGCTTCCCATATTTTCTCCACACTATCATTCAAAGGTGGCATCTTGATTTCTTCCCAGACTACCTGTGACTTCACCGTCCTCTATGATAACTCGCCTCCGACTTCCATAAGTTTATTGTGGTGATCAAGTCTTTGAATTTTGTTATTTCCTCCACGGTTATAGAAGTTTCTCTCTCTCTCTCAAATTCCTCCCGATCACGACTCCCATGGCTACTAGCTTTCACGACCATCATCCGTTATCATTTCTTGTTGACCTCACAGGTGCTCGCCACCGTGTTTATTAGTTTAGGTAACAAGCTTGCATTTGCAGCTCTTGAACTTGTGTTCGCAACGGGTTATGATTCCATCTCGTTTTGCTTTTCCTCTAGAGCAATGTACTCCTCTTGAAGTTCTCGCAACTCAGTCATTGTGATTGTATTCTTGATTCTAAAAATTTGAATATATAGCAGATAGGTTGCGAACATAGCATTAATGAATGATAGAATGAGATATCTCTCATCCACACGACCAGCCATATCACTGCACATTGTCTTCCATCTCACGGTTAGATGCTTCAAACTTTCACCAACCCTTTGTTTCAACCCAAATACATCTTCAATACCAGGTCGCGAGGAATTATTACTAATGTATGCCCCTAAAAATATAACATGCAAATGATTGAAAGATGTTATTGTATTCCTCATTAGTCCTTCAAACCATTTCAAAGCTTCTCTCATCAAACTTGATGCAAAGTATTTGCACAATATAGCATCATGGTTCTCCCAACGTAACATACATCTCACATAAGCTTTGATATGTTGTATCGCACAAGTTGTTCCATCGAAAATGTCAAGTTAACGTAGGTAAGTTGCACTTTGGGGGTATTCCTCCTAATTGTACTTCTTGTGTGAATGGAGTCTTCGAGCTTCTTCTATGGCTTCATCCAATTGTCTCTTACCTCCCCCTTTTATTATTTAACATTCCTCTTATTTCCCGCCAATTCTCTCGTAATTTGTTCATTTACACCCGCAGAGTTTGGCTCCATTGGTCTTTTAACTCCGCCTCTCTTCTTCTCGTTCATGTCTCTGCTTTTGACTTTCTTGTTCATCATTCTCTTCTCGTCTTTCTCTGCGATCTTCTCTTTCATTCCTCTCATGAATTCGCACACCGTTATATCTATCATTTTCTCTTCTTTGCTGCCTTTCAATCCTCCTTTGTACTCTTTCATACTCTTCATTGATATTTCCATTGTTGCGATTTTGTTCTCTCATTGTTTCTCTATTATCATGATTATTCTGGCGAATTTCCTCTTGTAACTCATGTTCTTCCATTTCCGTTCTCAATCTTTCTCTTTCGCAAGCTAAACGTGCTTGCTCAACATGGTGTCTTTCAATTTCATCTTCAATTTCTTTTTGCTTTCTCTGTGTTTCTCTCCCATGCAATATTCTTCTTCCTTCTTCCTGATTTTCCTCATCACCTGGATTATTCCGCCCTTGACGCTGCCTATTTCCTTGATTTCCATCATTTTGCCCATTTTGAAGAGTCTCGGGACGTGGGATATAACGATCTTCCATTATTTCTCTTCTTTCGCAACGTTCTTCGCCTGGATTTTGCACTTCCTCTTGATTTTCTTCATTAGCATTTTCTATAGGTAAAGTTCTCCTTCTTTCCTCTCTAACTGATCTTGAGCTTGACCTTGTAGTGCTTCTCGACCTTCTGTTTTGTAATCTCATATTTTCCATCCTCAACTCATGATTTTGCCTTGTCAAATTTGCACGTTCCTCTGCTTCTAATCGCCTTTCTTTATGTATTGTTTGTCTCAATGTCTCTAATGCTGCGACCTCTTCATTTCCATGAATTATTTCTCTAATCACTTCTCGGTCTCTCTCCTCTTGTCCATTATTTATCAATTGTCGTTCTTCTCCCCTTTCGTCCACAAGAGTCGATCTCCAAGTATGCATGCTTACTCTATCATAATCCACAGTTCTATTCGGTGCTGGTTGAATTGGTGATTGAATTTTATTTTCTTCATTATTTCTTGTGTTCATTCTTGAGGATTCTCCCATTTTATTTCTCCATTCTCCGGCAAGTCTCCTACTTCTTCTAACAGTTGTTGGTTGTTCTGATGCATATCTTCTTCTAGCCATTTCTCAATTTCAGTAAATTGTTGAAAATTATATGAAATTCCTTCCATATTACTCCAAATTCTTTCAAATCACGATGTCAATCTTCACTCTCTCCCTGTTTTTAGCGCCAATATGTAGTTGCAGGAAATCCTACACTACACCCCTCACAAGAATCCACACAATCAAACCATTGAAGATGAACAATTATAAATTTTGTTGATTAATTTCTTGAATGTTTACAAGATAAAATGGAAAAGAGCTAAAGAAATTACAATCACTATAAACTTTCTCTCTACTAATGACTTGCTCAAAAATCAAAAAAGATCTCTCTTCCAATAGGCCTGTTCGGCTCTTTATATAGGGTATTACATAATGGATGACAGCTAAGATGTCCTTTATTTTCGGGAATGACTTGCGAAGTGTCGCAAGTGTACAAATGCATAATCTCGCGACACTCCTAGTTCTCGCTAGATCTTCACACCTTTCTCGTGTTCTGGCTATCGTCATCCATTGCGTCATTTATTTTACTCGTCTGCGACGCCTTCGCTATGTAATATTTATGGATTTCGCAGAGGTGTTGGTGTTGCGATATTCTGATCCTACAGACTTCATTGGGATTGTAAAGCCATACCCAACTATGTTCTCTGTAATTGCTGTTTGTAGGTGAAAATGGTTTCTGCTGATTTCGGTAATTGCGGGTGTGCATGTGAGAAACAATTTAAACCCTAAAAAATGTACTGCAAGGGAATACTTTAGATTCGAGAGATCAATCTGTACAAGTCCGGCCTAAACCAAGAAATGGCCGTTCCAGACTTGCTTCGGTCACAAAATAGAGGAGAATGGGTTGGTTTTGGGGAGGGAAGCAAGGAAAGTGGTGAGACCAGAATAGTTGATTCTGGAAGAGTAGTTGGGTTACTACGACTTGTTATCAGAAAAGTGAGAGAACTCGCAAGGTGAGCTAGCAAGCAAGTATTTCTGAGTGTTGTATCTCCCGTGTGAACTTGTTATTCAATGGAAATAGGTAAGACCTATTTATACAAGTCGGAGTAAAAACGTACCCTGGTCTCATTAAGGAGTGGGGAAGTAAATGGGAGGAGGTGGTAACCGTATGCATGGAATTGATGTTCCATAAAGTGGTTAACGCATGAAACTGGTTTCATGAAACTGCTAACGTTATGGAATTGATGTCCCATAAAGTTGTTAACGCATGTGCTTTATGTCCCATGAACGTTTCACACATAACTTCCCGTATTTACTAACCGTCTCACCCTTTTGACACTTCCTTATGACGGGCGTAGTGTACGCCGCACGCTGTAAACCGCCAAACCAATACCCAAAGAGGATCCCCCAGTTTGTGTTGATGTCTCGAATGTTTTGGAAAACATGTAGCACGTTATTGTGGCTTGGCAAGTCAAGCTCGGAAACTTGCCCGGCTGGGTGACCTTCGACCAGTCGAGATTTTGCATCTTGAGAGGAGAGGAAACCGTTGATCGTTGCACGTCTTCGTTTTGGTAGCCGCGTAGTGAGGGCCAACGTGGTGGCGCGGCTAGGTTGGCATGCCGTTGACATGGCAAGGTTTGGCGTGGCCAAACTTAGGTTTTCGGGCCAAAGGTTACCAGGTGTCGTCCGGTAACCTCGGGATGGCTCGGATTTGCTCTGGATTGAAGGGCAACCGTTGATTGTTGCATGCCTTCGTTTTGGTAGCCAGAGTGAGGGCCAACGTGGTGGCGCGGCTAGGTTGGCATGCCGTTGGCATGGCAAGGTTTGCGTGGCCAAACTTAGGTTTCGGGCCAAAGGTTACCACGTGTCGTCCGGTAACCTTGGATGGCTAGGATTTGCTCACCGGGATTGAAGGGAAACCGTTGATTGTTGCACGCCTTTGTTTTGGTGGCCGCGTAGGGAAGGCCAACAGGGTGGTGCGGCTAGGGTGTGGTTAGGCTTGGCATGTGGGGCCAAGGGTTCGCCTTGGGCGTGGCTAGCTTTGGCTAGGTGCGATTTTGGCTTGGCATGTGGGGCCAAGGGTTTGCCATGGGCGTATGGCGTGGCTAGGGCCAAGAAAGGGCGTTTGGCTTGGCATGATGTGACTAGCATGGCTAGGGCCAAGGCAAAGTGCGTTTGGCATGGCGCGCGGCTAGCTTGCTAGGTTTGGTTTGGCTTGGCATGGGGGCCAAGGGTTTGCCATGGCGCATGGCGTGGCTAGGGCCAAGGCAAGGGTGTTTGGCTTGGCATGATGTGACTTGCATGGCTAGGGCCAAGGAAAAGTGTGTTTGGCATGGCGCGGCTAGCTTGGCTAGGTTTGGTTTGGCTTGGCATGTGGGGCCAAGGTTTGCCATAGGCGCATGGCGTGGCTAGGTTTTTGGCTAGGTGCGGTTTTGGCTTGGCATGTGGGGCCAAGGGTTTTCCATGGGCGTATGGCGTGGCTAGGGCCAAGGCAGGGCGTTTGGCTTGGCATGATGTGACTAGCATGGCTGGGGCCAAGGCAAAGTGCGTTTAGAATGGCGCGGCTAGCTTGGCTAGGTTTGGTTTGGCTTGGCATGTGGGCCAAGGGTTTGCCATAGGCGCATGGCGTGGCTAGCTTGGGCTAGGTGCGATTTTGGTTTGGCATGTGGGGCCAAGGGTTTGCCATAGGCCAATGGCGTGACTAGCTTGGGATAGGTGCGGTTTTGGCTTGGCGTGTGGGGCCAAGGGCTTTCCATAGGCGCATGGCGTGGCTAGCTTGGGCTAGGTGCGTGACCAAGCTAAGGTTTTGGGGCAAAGGTCGTTTGGTAACCTTAGACGGCCCGGGATTTGCTCACAGGGATTGAAGGGAAACCGTTGATTGTTGCACGCCTTCGTTTTGATAGCCGCGTAGTGAAGGCTAGTATGGTGGCGCCGCATGGGGCCATGGCGAGGTGCATTTGGCATGGCGCAGTGATGGGTGTGGTCGGCATGATTTGCCATTGGCACGGAGGTGCGGCTAGCATGGTCGGCATGCTTTGGCGCGGTCGGTGTGGTCGGCATGATTTTCCATTGGCACGGAGGTGCGGCTAGCATGGTTGTCATGCTTTTAGCGCGGTCAAATGGTCGGCATGATTTGCCATTGGCACGAGGAAGGTGCGGGTAGCATGGTTGGCATGCTTTGGCGCGATCGGTGTGGTCATTGCATGATTTATTGGCACAGAGGTGCGGTAGCATGGTTGGCATGCTTTGGCGCCCATCGGTGTGGCTTGTCGTGATTTGTCATTGGCACAGTAGGTGCGGCTAGCATGGTTGACATGCTTTGGCGCGGCCGGTATGGCGCATGATTTGCCATTGGCACGTAGGTGCGACTAGCATGGTTGGCATGCTTTGGCACGGCCTCGGTGTGGTCGGCATGATTTGCCATTGGCAATGTAGGTGCTGCTAGCATGGTTGGCATGCTTTGGCGCGGCTCAGTGTGGTCGGCATGATTTGCCATTGGCAATGCAGGTGCGGCTAGCATGGTTGGCATGCTTTGGCGTGATCTGTGGTGGCATGATTTTTCATTGGCACAGAGGTGCGGCTAGTATGGTTGGCATGCTTTTGGCGATCGGGTGTGGTCGGCATGATTTGCCATTGGCACAGAGGTGCGGCTAGCATGGTTGGCATGCTTTAGGCTGATCGGTGTGGTGGCATGATTTGCCATTGGCACACGCGGGAATTAGGGTTTGGCTTGTCGTAACCCTAATAGGAAAAAGATACCCCAGTAATTATTTAGGGACACATTAAAGGTTTCAGTAAATGTGCCTAGTAAATGCTTGTTACTTTAAATATTGTGACATCACTGTCTGCTAGGGTTTAGTGTTTTACGATTTTAACCCTAAGCTAAAAACCACCATCAACAGTTGGGTGATCTGATCTTGCATCTTGTATCATGATTGTGTACTATCTTCTTTAAGATTGGCTCGAGATTTATTCTCCGATATGCAAGATAAAAAGTAATCACAAACATCTTCGTCTCATCGTTTGTGATTCCACAATATCTTGTTTCGCTACCATACGATTAATATTATTGTGAGGTGATTGATATTTCTAGGCTGTTCTTCGGGTATATAAGTCTGTTATATCAATTGGTTCATGTTCACCTTGATTTATTAAAAGACGGAACAAAACTCATAGGTTTATCCGTGGGAGACAAATTTATCTATACAATAGACTTTTCTGTGTGAGACAGATTGTTTTATCAATTCTTCGACTTTGGGTCGTGCAACTCTTAGTTGTGGGTGAGATCAGCTAAGGGAATCAAGTGCGTAGAGCCCTGCTGGGATTCAAGGACGTAAGGAGCGCAACTGTACCTTGATCAGTGTGAGATTGGTTAGGGCTCAACTACATTCCAGTCCGAAGTTAACTTGGGGTAGGCTAGTGTCTGTATCGGCTTAATACAATGCGGTGTTCAAATCTGGACTAGGTCCCGGGGTTTTTCTGCATTTGCGGTTTCCTCGTTAACAAAATTTCTGGTGTCTGTGTTATTTATTTTCCGCATTATATTTTGTTATATAATAGAAATATCACAAGTTGTGTGTAGTTCAATTAATTAGAGAATCCAACCTTTGGTTGTTGATTATATTGATTGACACTTGAACATTGGTCTTTGGTACAATTCAAGTTGTTTCACATAATAATCAGGCTCACAGATTCTATCTGTTTGATTTGTTGATTACATTGTGAAACAGAGATACGAACTCTTGGATATATTTCCAGTAACTCCACTACTCTTAGGCCCTAGCTCTAGCCTAATACACCAAAGTCCAAACTATCAGCTGTACCCATAGGGGCTATTTGGTAACCATTATTTTAATGGATTATTAGCTTATAATTCATTATGCAGATTATAATGGATTTTACATGCGTTTGGTAACCATTATAATAATTGCTTATTTTAATCATAATGGAAAAAATCCATTATTTCCATAAATAGGAAAAAGTTGTTTTAAAAATTTATTATAATCAATTATTTTTTCTAGCAAACTCAAATTGATTTTTTTTTCTTCTTATTTTCTCTAAACTATCAAGAGAGAGGCAAAACAACAACATAGAACTAAAAAAAATCCTAGATCATTGTTCTTTCTTTTCCTTTTGGAGATCATCATTCTAAAATGATCAATTATTTGAAAAAAAGTGTTTGGACAAATTTATTTTTAAAATGATTATACCAAAATCATTTATCTATTTATGATTATGTATAATCATAAATAGATAATCATAAATTTTACCAAACAAAGGCCATATCACTTGTTTCTCTTGGTCCATTACGGACCTATTACCTCACGGTCAAATGACTCAAATAAGAAGTACAGAAAAGTAATCCAAAAATTAACCGTCAAAATTCACGAAACATTGGTAAATAAAAATGACTTGGTCAAATCCAAGTCGGTTCGAAAATTTAAAAGTAAAATCAAAAATAATTGAGGCGTTAGAATCTATAAACCCCCTCAGAAATCAAACCCTGAACCTCTGCTTTTCTTACCAGAAACCTGCAAGAATCAGTGAGTAATCCCATTGAAGAAATTATTATTAACAAAATGGGAAGAAAGAAGATAGAAATAGAGAAGATTGATGATCCAAAAAGACGAATCGTAACATTTTCAAAGAGACGTAAAGGTCTTGCAAGCAAATTGTCTCAACTTTGTGAAAGATCAGACGTCGAAAACGCTGCTTTAATCACTTTCTCACCTGCTGGAAAGGTATTTAGTTACAGTTATGGATCATCTTCTTCAATTGACAACACAATTGAACGATTCCTTATTGGCAACGAAACTCAAAGCAAGAAGAAGCAGTTTGTTGATTCAGAGGAGGAGTTGGATACAGTTGAGAAGTTAATGGCTAAGAAGAAACTTTTAATGAATTTGAAACAAAAGATGGTGGATAGAATGGAGGAACTCAAAATATCATCATCTTCTTCCTCGCAGAAGAATGATGAACAAGAAGTGAAGATTGAATCTCTCGCAGAAGATGAAAGGATTGTGGCGGAAACTTTATCGATTTGGCCATGGATTAGTACTGATATCAATAATGTGGAGAAGATGCAGAATGGTGAACCACAAGTGATTAAATATCTCAAGGAAGATGGGGATTTTGAATCAGGATGGTAGTGATTGCCTGATTGGTCGTGTTTTAGGTATCAATGTTGAGTGGAAGATGGAAAATGAACAGGAATAGTTTGTAGGAAATATACTGTTTAAAGATGCACATTAAGTGTTTGATGAAAGTTTCAGGTATAATAAGAATATACTCCAGTTTTTTTTTTTTTGGTTTTGCAGTTAATTGCTTGATTAACATAAACTTCTGATGTGATTGTAAGTAAGTATATGATCTTAATCTAGTAGTAAAAAAGTGAAAGTGAAGGTTAAGGGTCTCCATTATCATTAAGAAAAGTTATTTCCAAAGTCCTCTTTTCCCTGTCAGGACTTGTTAGGTTTCTAATGGGTCATTTCAAAATCAAGCTAGCCAGTACTAGACAAATTTGTAAATACAGCTATTCATAAATCATGTCTCTCAATACACAAATGACCACTGCAGACTTGTGTTTCGATTTGTAAAATGTTTGGATGTCTGCATGCTATATTTCGTGCCGGCCTTAATGTATAGTTGATTACATGTACGGTTGCCGGAAATTGTTTCACCAATGTCAAATCACTTGTGACTGATTCGACTCATCATCACCAATGGAACGCTATCCAAATGGAACTCGACATAAAACATTTTCACTCATCTATGCCTGAAGAATTTCGCTATGGAATCGATTAATATGTTTATTTCTTCGTTGTGAAGGAGACAGTAAATAGATTACTGTTAGTCCCGTAATCAAGGGTGTGAGAATTACCCTGATGATGGTATAACTGAGGCGCTTGAACCTATTTCTTGGTACTTGCTTAGTTTCCATTATTCAGTGCAGCCATTTTTAAATTTTATGAATGTGGTCTATGCAGTGCAGTCTCGCTCGGACTCTCTTTTGGCAGCATAAATAATTTTCTACTGGATCCGCAAAATTCAAACATCTGAACAAATCAAAACTGAATATTTGTCTCATGGACCAGTCATGGTTTTACTTGTAATAAGAAATTGGCGCTCCGATAACTGGCCTTTAGTGACTTTAAGGACAAAATTTGAAATAAATGGCTTGTCTCCTTCAATTATACGCGTCACATGAGGCAAGGGCCGGAAGGCCAAACTGGCCCAAACATAAACATGCGGCACATGCCCATTTTAGTGCGAAATAAATTTTTTAAAGTGGGAATGTTATTTATGCCCCTACTATCCATGGGTCATGCACAAACACCCTTATGGGTCTTTTCAAATACCCCTGATGGCATAAATGAAATTTTTATTAAAAACAGAATTTCCATAATTTCTTTTTTAACCTTTCCATTTCATTTCCTTCTTCTTTAACAAAGAATCAAGAACATTCTGCATCGCCTCCGTCACTTCCACACCACCATCTCCGCCACCACCACCGCCACCACCATCTCCATCACCACCACCATCAGCTCCATCTCCATCACTAATTTTTGTTTCTTTTTTCTTCCAGTGAGATTCGAGAGAGGGATATTTGAATGTTTCGATCAATTAATTTGTCGATGAATTTTGAAATCGAGAAGAAGTAGCGGAATTTGATAAACAAGGGTCGAATCATCATTATCTTCTTCTCAGTTTGTCACTGATTTTCAATATCAGATTCAGTTTCAGGAGATCGAGAGATTCGATTTAAGGTTTCATTTTCTGGTAATTTCGGAACTAAAGGCTTGAAATTTTAATTTATTGAAGCTTGACAACTACTCAATTTGGAATATTTCGATCTGTTATCTTCTTATGATTCTTATCAATCTGAGTTGGAGATCACAGAAAAATCGAAAAACTTTCATGAAAGAATATAGGGTTCGTTAGGATGTTTCAATTGACCATAAAATTGATCGATTTGATGTTTCAATTTTAGGGTTTTTTTTAGCATGCTAGCTCCATAGAGGCCTAATATTTGAAAAAAATTGTAGCGGATGAATATACATCTTGATTCCTAAATTACTGATGAAATTATTATGTTTCTATATACAGTTATATGGGTTTGGTTGAAATGTAACTTAATGTTACCCATTAAGAAATTGATTGTTGACTAGAAGTTGATTTCTTATCGAATTAAAATGGATTTATTATATGCTTAATGTAAGAATTGAAAGGATTCGAAAGCAAAGAGCAAAGCGATAACGTTCTAAAGTTACTATTGGTGTTGATGCAGAAGAGGAAAGGTGTTGCGCGCAGTAGCTAAAGTTGATGTCGAAACAGGTGGTGGCGACAGAGGAAGGAAACTAGTACATTTCGGAGTGTTGACAATAGATGATTTGTTATGTGCGATTGTAGAGATGATGGGGATTTATTGGTGTGCCATATGAATCGATTGGTCTTTACCAAAGATGTGAGTCATTATTCCCCATTCTTAATGTTAAGTTTCAGCATCTTAGGATTTGTGTGCAAACCATACAACTGAATATTTGTGCTAGCATAGTTAAGTGCGAAACAAGCAAATTCATGTATAAGCCTTAATGTATTCTTTCGCATTTGCATCGTGCATTATTTTGTTCGGATATTGAAGTGAATTTGTAAATGATTAGATGGCTTGCAGGTTACTGGTAGTTGCTGGAATTGACTTCAGTTTTGTGTTTTTCTGTTATAGTCATCAGTAAGAAAGGTTGCTATCAAGACTTGGAAGGTGAGGTCTAGCTAGGTATGTTGAATTACATTTGTGGTGCTTGATATGTCTGCTATGTAGTTATAGATAGGTTTCCACTTTTGGGGACCACTTATGCTAGTTGCTTCCTTTTTCTGGAGACAACTATGCTTGTAAGTATGTAATGTGTATGCCACTGTTAGCATCATGGTAGTGG
Source organism: Papaver armeniacum (assembly GCA_023531295.1). Taxonomy (NCBI): domain Eukaryota; kingdom Viridiplantae; phylum Streptophyta; class Magnoliopsida; order Ranunculales; family Papaveraceae; genus Papaver; species Papaver armeniacum. Next base: position 1,121 of record JAJJWW010018170.1, on the reverse strand, counting down.
ATGTTGTGTTAGCAGTAGTGGTGATGGTAGTGGATGTTGTGTTACTTGACCAAGAAAACTTGGGCTAGTTACTTTCACCTATCAAGAAAACTTGACCAAGTTGCTTCTAATATTTGGAGACAACTTGTGCTAGTTGCTTCCAACTTTGAAGACAACTTGACCAAGTTGCTTTCACTTTTGGAGGCAACTTGAGCTAGTTGATTCCATATTGGAGGCAACTTGAGATAGTTGATTCCAGTTCGGAGGCAACTGGGTTATGTTTTTGGGTCCATTTATTCATCTGAAATTATCTTATATATATATATATATATATATATCTTAGAGTATTTGTGACAAATTTGTGGTGCAATGGTAACACAGGGTTGTGTTGGAGTTCTTGGCGATGGTTGTCTTCTTTGGTGCTCATGCTTTAAAGTCAAGAGAGTAGATGAATGCTTAAGAAGATGAGAAGGAACTCAATATGAATCCAGGCATTGAAGTTGTTACTGCTTGTGTGTTGCTGATGGTGTTTGAGTAGGGGCATGGAAGTGACTGCAGTTATTGGCTCATGTTATGGATGGTGTGGTGTTGCTCAATGGTGTTTGGAGTTGCAGTAGCAGAGATGGATGGTGTGGTGTTGTATGGTGGCTGTTTGAATTGTTGGTTGAACACTGATGGGGTGGCGAAACTGTGGTGCAATGGTAGCACAACTGACTATATGTCAAATGATGTGTGTTCGATTCACACTAGGTATAATTTTTATTTTTTTTTGGAGACAACTTGTGCTAGTTGCCTCCATATATGGAGACAACTTAGGCTAGTTGATTTCACTTTTTGAAGACAACTTTGTGCTAGTTGCCTTTACTGTTGAAGACAACTTGAGCTAGTTGCCTCCGATATGGACACAACTTGACAAGTTGACTCTACATGGTGGTGTTTGTTAGCGGCGGCGGTGGGTGTCGGTTGTTGGCGGGGGCGGTGGTAGTGGACGGTGGTGGTGTTCGTTAGCGGCGGCGGTGGTTTGGTGGTGGTGGTGGTGTTGGCGGTGGTGGTGGTCGGTGGTGGTGGTGGTCGGTGGTGGTGGTGGTGGTGGTGGTGGTGGTGGGTGGTGGTGGTGGTCGGTGGTGGTGGTGGTGGTGGTG
>JAJJWW010018169.1:0-70547 GCA_023531295.1 Papaver armeniacum | reverse complement strand
CTCATAATCGTGTTCTTCCTAAAAACAGGGATACTGACGATACTGATGACGAGGATATGCCACAGTGCTTCAAGTGTAAAGGTTTTGGTCATTTTGCAAATGAGTGTCCAAATCGTAGAAAATACACTGGAAACAAAGGTCTTGCTGCAACTCTTGATGAAATATTTGAACACTATGATTCTAATGAAGACAAAAAATCAAGTGTTACACTCTTCTGTGAAAATATTAATTTTGATAATTGTAGCAATACCTTCATCAACCTCGATATTCTTCCGGGAGAAACTTCAACCACCTTGGAGGATAAAATGGATTTCTCTTTGCCTACTGGAAATTCTATTTCTAATTTTCCAGATTTCTACCATGTGTCTAGCAGCTTGCACAACTATGGCGTCGGAATCATCCTCTCTATTGACATGTTCTTATTGTACTCTCAAGGGTCATGAACTCTCAAATTGTTTCAAGTACAAACATAAGATAAGATATGTCAATAAACTTCAACGAAGAACAAATCGATTAGCAAACAAGCTCAAGTTTGTTCAGAAGTCGTATGCGGTATGTAATCTCATCTCTTCCCCGAAGAAGTTAATTTCCAAAGAAAAAATTAAACCACTGGAGAAAAGAATATTGTCTAAACAGTCTGTGCAACATGGTTATAAGAATTCCATTCAAGAAATTAGTTATGGTAGACAGATTATTGTTCACCCCAGCACAACTTAAATGTGTTGGTTGTGTATCTTTTCTCATGTGCCTGATTCAAAAGATACAAGGGTTTGCACAATTCAGGCTTTAGGAAAAGAGAAAAAGTTTTTCATGTTTCGTTTCTTCTTTTTGGTCTTGTCTTCACGGTTTTGGAATTCTTCCATCTTTTCATATCTAAGCGATATTGAAAGGGGTTTACTCTGTTTGAATAATAAAAGAGGGTTAATATCGATAATTCGGCCTTCTTTAGGGTTGTCAGTTGTGCGTACGTGAATCCTTTTTAGTGTATAAAGGTTCCACAACCCTACATTCCTTTTTTTCTTCTCTGAAAACTCTTTTCATCACAAGATTGCTTGTTGAGTCTGATTTGTGAATTTCTCTCACAATCTCATACTGGTATGGTGAACCCAAGCATTATGTATTCTGATGGAAAAGATGTTAATATGATTGTTAAGCCATCAATCATAAAGGAAAAAGATAAATCTCTTGTACCTTCAAATTTGAAAAGAAAAAGGAGGAATGTGAGAAAACCAAGAGTTGTTCCTTCTAATCAAGCTATTTTTTCTAAGGTCTCATTTTAGAATGGATATTGGTTTGTTATAACTGTGATTTATGGTTATTATGTTGAGGACCGGAGAGTTCCCTTATGATATAGTATCAATAGTTTCGCTGAGACAAATAGGTCGTCGTCGTGGTGTTTGTTAGGTTACTTCAATACTTACTTTTATTCTCATGAAAATGAAGGGGGTTTAGTTGTGTCTTCTAATTCTCTATCTAATTTCCAAGGTTGTTTTCAAGAGTCCAGTTGTGTGATTTCCCTTTCATTGATTGTTTCTTCACTTGGACGAACAAACAAGATGCCCCCGCCAAAATCACCGGCAAATTGGATAGTGTTGTCATTAACATGGTCTGGTTGGACTATTTCTCTGATTATCTCACTGGATGTTTCACCATTTGCATATCATATCACTCCCTAGCTATGATGTTTAGTGTTTTTGTTGGGAGAGAGACGAGCCCTAAAGCTTACATATACTACAATACTTGGGACGAAGAGGCTGATTTTCATGATGTTGTAGAGGCTACTTGAAGCATTGTTGTCTAAGGTACCCCTATATATTTATCACCAAGCTTAAGAATGTAAAGATATAACTTTCCATCTGGAAAAGAAGAAGATTCCGTAACTTCAGTTCTCAAGTGGAAGATGCTAAAGATACCTTGGTCAATGTTCAAAAAGTGTTCCTAGTCACTCCCATGTGTTCCAACACCATCAATGCTGAGAGGGAGGCAGTTAAGGAGTATGCTAGGAAGGTCAATCATGAATATTCTATGAAAATGCAACAATCAAGGGTTCACTTGTTAAAACTAAGGGACAAAAATACTTCGTTCTTCCACGAAGATCCATGAATAAAATATTGGTGCTTTATGATTCGCTTGGTAACATACTCACTTCTGATGAAGACATTGCTAAGGAATGTGTAGCCTACTACTTTAAATTTTTTGGTCAACGTTCAGTTACTTCTCTTGACCTCAGTGTTTGAGACTAGATAGAATTTTTTCACACTGTTTCCGAAGAAGATGTTAATGGTCATCCCTCTCTACTATGGACTCGGATAAGGCTCTATGACTAAATGGGTTCTCTTATCACTTTTACAAGTGTCGTTGGAGGATCGCAGGGGATGATTTTATTTAGGTTGTCAATATTTGTTTCTCTAGTGCTAAATTGTTGGGTGAGGTTAATGCTACTTTTGTTTATCTCGTTCCCAAGTTATCTAACGCCTCTACTACAATGATTTCAGACCTATTGCTTATTACAACGTCATGTACGAACGCATTTCTAAAATATTGATAATTAGAGTTAAGCATGTAGTGGAGAGTTTGGTTAGTCCGTGTCAGTCAACGTTCATATCCGGAAGATCCGTACAAGACAACATTATGCTCGCTCATGAACTGCTCAGAAATTACCATAGAAATGGTGGTACTCCTAGATGTGCATTGAAGAGATACGTACCTGCGTAAGGCGTATAATTGCATCAGGTGGGATGCTCTGCTCATTACCTTGCAAAAATTCAACTTTCCTAAGGAGTTCATTGCTTGGATCAGTATGTGCATTACTGCCCCTAAATTCTCCAATATGGTTAATGGTTCTGCTCACAACTATAAATAAGGTAAAAGAGATATTCGTCAAGGTTGCCCTCTATCGCCTTATTTTTCTGTGTTGCTTATGGAAGTTTTTAACTTTATCATGCTCAAATAAGTGGCCTTAGGTTTATTCACTCTTCACCCCAAGTGTGAGAACCCTATTGTCAGAATAAATTTTTGATGGGCAACGAATTTTGATGTGGGCATGTGGTACAAATAGAAACACGCCACTTATCTCATAATTTAACCTTTTTTGACAAACTAATTTTTAAATTTTTTAACTTCATATTTGCTCTTTTCTAAATCTAAAAAATCTTGTTAGTTAACTAAAAGGCACTGACCGCTCTAAATTAACATTAAGATATACATGAGTAAAAACAAAAGAACAACCAAGATCTTCTAACGCCTAACGAGATTAACAAAAACTAGTTACGAGCTTAACAAGACCAAACCAAAAATAATAAAAATCAAAGTTACAGAAGATAGATGTGTAAAGTTCAGAATTATAAAGCTTTAACCAATAAAGTACAAAATGGCAAGATATAAAGGACATTGCGATCATCAAAGATCAGTCATTTCACTTGGTAAATATGATTATGGAATGCCAACTTTAATCTGAATTAGTAAGAAACTAGTAAATTTTTTCTTGCTAGAAGAAATTAATAAAATTTGTGAGGTAACGAGAATACAAAAGAGTAACCGTCGTTGATCTAAATCCTCAAACTAAATATGTTATTAAGGACGGAAGATCAAATTCCAGAACTACTATTAGTGATACTCAATTTAGAAATTCCCAACTACTCTTGCAAATGATTTCCTTTAACTTTTCAAGATTTCTCGCGTTAAGAATGATTTCATCTCTTATTGTATAAGATCTTGGTTCCTCATATACTGATGTTAATTTAAGATGGTTAGTATTTAATTAGGTAACTAACAAGATATTTATATTTGGGAAAGGGTATATCAGGAGTTCAAAATTAAAAAAATCAGTGTGTCAGAAATGGTTAAAATGTGGAACAAATGGCATGTTGCTTTTTGTCCCACATGCCCACGTCGAAATTTGTCGGACATATCTGGGATATCGTGAGAAACAAGGATACTCTATGGGTTAAATGGGTCTAAAAAACCTCATCAATAAATGGGATTTCTGGTATTTCAAGGCTCCTGCGGATTCCTCATGGTGTTGGCGAAGAAACCTAGATCATAAAGACACGACTGCAAGATTTATCCTTCACCTCATTGGTAATGAAGAAAACACTAAAATATGGAAATATAATTGGCTTCCATGAAGTAATTTACTCAGTATGTTTACCCCTAATATGATGTATGACTCTGTCCACCATGTTGATGCTAAGGTGAGTGACTGCTTGGATAATGCTTAATGGTGTCTCACTTCTAACCTGACTAATACACTCGGGAATGTCACTATGAACATCATGAATGTGAGGACTGACCTATTTTAAAAGAAAAAATTGTATGAACCATGGGAAACTCTGGTGAATACAATCTTAAATATACGTACAATATTCTTAGGAATCACAAAAACTGTATTGATTGGCATATATTAGTTTTGCTCCCAACTGCATTCTTAGGCTATGCTTTGTTGTTTGGCTTGCTCTACATTGGGGTTTGAAATATATATATAAGTTGTTGTCATGGGGATAACAATAGATCGTTAAGGTGAAGAAAATATATACATAGTGCTTTATATGGAAAATGTTACAATTTTTTATAAATATACCTACAAGACATTCAAACTTCTTATAAATAGTTAAACGAATTGAAGATGTCTCAAGTCAAGCACGCATGTTTTTGTTTCCTGATCTCATACATAAATTACAGGAATAACTATAATAAAAAAATTGGTCCCATATTACAAATATACGACTCAAGATTATGAGTAAGAAATTTGAAACGAACTCATATTATAATCAACATCATTGTGCAAGTTTGAATTTGATCATACCATGAACCACAACATTGTTGATATGGTTGAGTTGGTCTAATGAGTCGATTAAGGTTCTGGTCCAAAATGGCGAGGATCGAATTTCGCTGTCAACATAACATAGTAACATTTTTATTATTTCACGTGAGTTCCAATCCCACCATCAGTACACCAATATTATTATTATTATTATTTTAACTCTTTTTTCCAATATATTTTTTTTCTCATGACATGAAATCATTTCAATAATTTCTCTCCCCCTCATCCTCATCAAAAGGAAAAAAAATTCTAGCATTTATCAACCTGTTGCAGATCTGAGCAGATTTATTTTCCTTTTTAAGTTTTAATTTACAGTTAACTGAACGAATAAAATATAATTAAATATGATATCGACATTTTTTTTATATTTATATTCCACTTTCTAACGTACATGAACCGTTAAAATTTGCATGACTTATAAAGACCACATTCCTTAATAGAGTTACATTGGTTTCGTTTTCTAATTAGATGCTTCCAAAGTAAATCACACAAAATAATTGCAGCTTTTAATTATGAATACAAAGTTTAACATATGTTTTCATTTGTGTATGACTCAAATATCCTTCTACAAATTGTTATTACATTAAAATACCTTTATGTATATCACATGTGATAAATGTGGTATCACAAATAACAAAAAATAAACTTTTCTTGTTGTAGATATTATATAATAGCTCCTGAAATGATAAGGGTACCGAGTTTACCGTAATATTGATAAAACTCAGTGCTTTTGAGTAATCTTATTCCTAATCCACAAAAAACAACAACAAGTTTTGTTTTCAGAAAAATCATATATGAATGAGAAAAAACAATAAAAAAAGAAACAATTTATATTAAAAAAATTGAAATGCTGAGATTACTAACATTATAGAGGAGATATTATCATGCCGATATATTGTTGACATTCGAGTCACACAATATACCGTACTTTCATGCGCTAGGGCTACCTCAATACGATCATATGACATATGCATCATCTCCAGTTATATACGTGGCTTATCTATGGGTCATACACAGAAATTCGTTGAAATTTTTTTGTGGAACCTTGCGGGGTATCTTGATTCCAACCAAGGTAATGAATTTTTTTAAATTTCATATGATTGGTTTCAAAACATTAGTAAAAGAAACAAAAACTCTATTAAATCGTAACTTTTTGTTTAACATGTACATTCCTCTTTTTCGTGAGGTATTTCTCACAGATTTAATTTCATCCATGGCAAAGGTATGTGTAAGCCTATACTTAATTCAATTATCTTTTATCACTAATGGTTAATAGACCGTTTGATTTATTTGTCACTTTCTCGTAGGTAATATCCGATATGGTGCAAATTATACGGCTAATGATTTATATTCTTGGGGTAGGAAAATTTACTTTTGGAGAAACATTTCTGCCTGAAATTTTCTCCATTGTCGTGACGTTCAACTTTCTTCTGTCGGCTTTTATAAAGTCTGACTATCGGTTTTAAAAAGCCAGAACATATTTAATTTGTCAATGGTAAGTGTGCCATATCTTATATTGTACTCTTTACATATATTGAACTCAAATTAGATATTGTGCTAATACTAATATCTAAATGTTTGAACTTTCAGCAATAAAACATATAATCACAATGTGGTTTATTTTCGTAGCTTTGAACACGATTGTTGCCTTTGCATGGGACCTAGTCGTGGACTGGGATCTAAGAAGGTATATAATTTTTATTGAAATATAATCCTTTAAAATCCTACAAGTCATAAGCCCCCAGGTCGTGTGGTGAGATTACCCCCTTTCCGGTGAGCGTCACCACTCCTTAGAATTGCTCCATTCCACTTTTCCTTAAAAGATAGAAAATAACGTTTTTTTCTCACAAATCTTTCCCGGGAAAAAAAAACACAAGAATGAAAAAAAAACATTGCAACTTTCTTATGAAACAAAGAAAAAAAAATACATGAAAGGCAAAACCCTAGAACCAAACCATTGATCGACCAACCTTAATGTTTGATGGAAAAAAAGCAAGCTTGCAAGGAGTCTTAGACTTTCTCTTTTACTAAACAAGAGATTCTATGTGTTTTCCTATCTTTTACAGAGGCAAAGAGACAAATAAAGGAAAAAAGAGAATACTGATTCCTCAAGTTCATAAGTCTTTCTCTATGATGGTCTTTACGATGTGATCAGAAAAATACAACTATCCCTTCTTTTTGTGTTCATAAGTCTTTCTCTATGATGTTCTGATGACGATGGCATCCCATTAGATGGATTATCTGAAATGGTTATGAAGTAAGTTTAAGTTAGCTTGACTCACTTTTTTTCTTTATTTGTTAAGATTTTAAAATGTACACTAATTTTTATTAGATTTCAATTTCCATTATTTTATTTTATATGAGATAAAACTAACTTATTGTTGCACTACGTTTTGATGTTTTCCACTTTTGTGTTTCTAGTTAGTAAACTTTCTATGATAACAGAATAAGAAAAAACATGTCTTTTTTGAATGTCACCACTATTCTACTAAACATCATAATGTCCGTTCTTTTGCAAATTTATTACATTTATTATTTGCAATTGCATTATCAAAAGCATTGGTGTATTCCTATTATGCTGTCTAAACCATTAGTTAGATTAGTTATTTTTCTACTTTGTTTATTTGGTTTGTTATATGACAACATATATTGTCGTTCCAAAAGATATGCAACCATATGCATTATAAAAATCTGAGTACTTTCCTACCCAAATAAGTGTAGTTGGTTTAATTAGGTAAGGCGTTTAAATGTGGCCATTTGAACTGTCAACCGTAATTAAAAAGTTGTCCAACAAATTTTTCCAGTCTCTAGCCTATAGGAATGAGACCAAATGAGGGAAGTCCAAAAATGAATGTGTCAGGAACCCGATATTTCTCTCATCCAACGAATGTGGTGCACACTCCGATTAGGAAAAGCAAACCAACATATGCATACATGGTAAGGTTTGTACCTAAACTCTATCCAATTCGTATGGTTATGCTTTTTCAATCCGTATGCAAGAACGGAACATACCTATATCTCTGTCATAGTTGTTGAGCTTCATTATTTTGATGGTTTACTTGATGGTGCTATTTTCCTTGCTTCTTTGCAGCCACATCAAACCCTTCTCACCATAATATATGGTATATTGTTATTTGGTATAGTCGCAAGTTCTGTAATTATCTTTGGTGCTTTCCCTTTAAATTTAATATGTATCTTACTGGAATGTCGCAAGAAAAAAAAGTATATCAATAACGAAATAAGGTCTGAAACCATTCACCAGTATTAAAATTTGACTGCTGTAAAATCATAAAAATAAATAAAATACTTAAACATGTTAGAAGAAAATGAACCAAGACCAATATCTTCATCAGAACCTATTCAAAACTAGCATGAGCTTCTGCGTTTTTCTTTTGTCGTATTGTTCTCTGGAGTTCAAAATAGCCTTTTTGGTGAATGGTGTATAAGATCATAGCAACATTAGTTGTTTCTCCATCAGTATCACCCCTATTTTTGTTGTTTCAACTAACTTTCATTCAAAACAATTAATAAAATTTGAATGGGGTAAAAGATGGTCTCATATTGCCTGACCTTATTATCCTTCCATGTTCTCTCATTTTAAAACCCTAAATAGTAACTAACTCTTTTATTTTGTTTTTTGCATATTATTTAGGAAAAAAAAATCTCATGAAAACCAAGGTAATATGAACCATGGTTTATGTTTATCGTATTATGATTTAATTAAATCTTTCAAACTATTTGATCAGTACTTTCAAGTTATGCCCTTGGGGGTCTCTCTAAATTATGTTTTAATTAAGAAAAACCATGGGTTTTCTCAGGTGATATTGATTTACGTTGAATCATTTAACCCCGGTGATGCATTTGCTAGAAGATAACCATCAACACTATAAGAATAAATAAAAATGTGTGAATCTGTTGTTTTTTATACATGTCAAAGTTAATGCTTCGTTCACCGGTTTTCAAAAAATGTAGTTTGTGGTTTAATAATGATAACTGCACAACAAATGCACTTCAAGTAATGGTTGTGCTCTGTCCGGATGATAAAATATTAGTTTTTGTCAACACTGCTTGGTAAGTGAAATTAGCTAATCGTCACCATGGTATAATTCTTCACAGTGGGAAAACAATAAGAGAGCACTATCTACAATCATTTATAATGAAGTTGCAACATTAATTTTTGGCACTCAAGCAATGTTGTATATTTCAAAGTTTTCAATATTAATTTTAGATTCTTAATATTGATGTTATTGTCTTCTTACCTTTCAAGTGTTGAGAGTTTGCAGATAGAGCTATAGTTCTGAGATCCTGGAAGATAGATGAAAGTATGTACAGAGATGTCTAAACTATATTATCTACAGACTCCCGCTATCTTTTGACAAACCTTGCTAAAGTCGTTGTTGTGTGTGTTACAAAATACTCAAATGCAGTTTTATGCATCAATCTCATCTATTAGAAAATCAGCTGAATGTCTATATTGCAAATAAAAACATGACAACAATCAGAGGATATACCGTGTCATTCACACTACCTAGCATGGTATGGTGCTATCTACTATTTTCCCACTCGATCGGACTGCCTAACCTATCAGTATTCCCACTATGAGCATCAGTTTGAACTGAACTACAGGGCTAACTCATTGTTTGTTTATTGTATCAGAATGCTGATGCCACACAATTGATGGGAATGGTCATAAATTGAATCTTCATTTAGAGAAGAAAAACGAGCAGGAAAAGCATGTTGGTGAACATATTTCGCAGCTAAAATATAAAGCTTTCAGCAATATAGGCAACCAAAAAATCTAGTATATATGCTTTATATTGTTTGTGATATTTCGCCAAACTTTAGGTTTAGGTTAAGTAAACATTTTATTTTATTTTTGTTTCTTTTGATGTCTACAAAGAACAATATTGTCTATGCACAAAAATTAGTCTTGAAATATCTATTGAAAATGTGCAAAAAAAGGTAAACAAGTAATCATAAAATGGCTATTTACTAGCTATTAATTTTTTTATGATGTGGAGACTGTAGGAAGCCTCTCTATCTCTAATATGCTGAAAATGTGTTTGTCTCTGTTTATCGTTATATGTTCTTTGAACTACTCAATATTTTTTAGAGCACTGCTCGGTCGAACTCGCATGCGTTTCTATCTCAAGCATTTTGTCAATGTTAGTGATCAAAACTATAAGTCTTGATTTCTAGTCTACTATTAGCTAAGTCTCGGACTAGGATAAAAAGTGTAGTTGTGCTCAATACTCCATGGCGATCATCATACAAAGACGAAGAACTACTCAAGGAACTTGTGGAATTTCATCGACTAAAAGGTATGTGGAGACTTGAACTTATCTATCACTCAAAAGTCTATCTACTCAATCTCCTATCTTGAGACAAAAGTCGTTTTGCTATATAGACTATGATTATATGCATTTGCTATTTCGAGCCGAGTTTATCTCGCTTATCTATTTCTCGAAAAATGTGTTGGTAAGCTTTCTCTTTGGCCAAGTTCATCTTTACCTAGTGACGAAAGTCATGTTAAGTTTTAATCACTTGAAAATGGCTTTGACGAAAAATGGTTTGCGAATAACAATCATGTAACGTCCTCTAAGAATGTTTCAATGATTGAAATGAGAGCTTAGATTATATACCCATGGAAGGATATAAACATTGTGTGGTAACACATATGTGTGTTAGTCCTTATTCCTTGAACCAAAGTATGCGTACTTTGATGCTCAGGAAAACCAGAACTAAGTCCGCATACTGTCGGAAGTTCTCATCCCGAGAAATTCTGCTGGAGTTTGTAAACTTAAAACAAACTTATTCCGGGTACTTAGTCCGCGTACTTAAGTTGGTTATTTTCTAAAAATGATTATTTGTGAACTTAAACTTATATAAACTAGGAATGCATAATTGCAAACCGTGGCTATAAAGTTCATGAATCGATTCGAGTGAATCAAATCGTTTTGTTTCAATTGTGTCTATTATAAAGATCTAAGCAATTGAAAAACTCTCTAACTAGTTCATATGAGTCATTTGAACTAGTTATGGTAAATAATAATATGGTTGATATGAAAGTGCTCATATGGCTAACCATTTGGTTAACTACTGTTGAACCAACTAAAATGTACATGTTTGGGTACGGTTACACAAACCTAAAAACGTGCATTTTATTTGTGTGTAACAAGCTAAGTTTCGATCTAACGGTTGAAAGATATTAGCTTGAATCTAATCAGGTTTTCATCTAACGGTGAATATTGAATGCTTTGTTACCAAGGTAACTTAGATTGCAAACCCTGATCTGAAAGGCTATATAAAGGAGAACTCTAGCAACTGGGAAACCTAATCCCCACACATCCTGTGTGATACTAGTTGTATAAACTAGAGTCGATTCTCCTTTAACCTTAGGTTTCTATCGAGACCCTGTAGGTTAACGACTTGAAGACTTCATTGAGATTGTGAAGCCAGACCGATACTACTTTCTCGTAGTTGTGTGATCTGATCTTGTTGTTTCTATCGTACTAAGTACAATCCTAAAGATTGGCTTGAGATTGATTTCTCCGATAGGCAAGATATAAAAGAAGTCACAAACATCTTCGTCTCATAGTTTGTGATTCCGCAATATCTTCTTTCGCTAGTCGATTAAGATTATTGTGAGGTGATTGATAATACTAGGATATTCTTAGGGAATATAAGTCCGGGTTATCAATTAGTTCCTGTTCACCTTGATTTATCACAAGATGGAACAAAACTCGCATGTATTTCCGTGGGAGACAGATTTGTCTATTACCGTAGACTTTTCTGTGTGATACAAATTTATTTATTAAAGTCTTCGACTTTGGGTCGTAGCAACTCTTAGTTGTGGGTGAGATCAGCTAAGGGAATCAAGTGCGTAGTATCCTGCTGGGATCAGAGAAGTAAGGAGCGCAATTGTACCTTGGATCAGTGTGAGATTGATTGGGGTTCAACTACAGTCCATACCGAAGTTAGTTTGTAGTAGGCTAGTGTCTGTAGCGGATTAATACATTGTGTGTTCAATCTGGACTAGGTCCCGGGGTTTTTCTGCATTTGCGGTTTCCTCGTTAACAAAACTTCTGGTGTCTGTGTTATTTCTTTTCCGCATTATATTTTGTTATATAATTGAAATATCACAGGTTGTGCGTTGAATCGATCAATTTGGAAATCCAACCTTTGGTTGTTGATTGAAATTGATTGATCCTTGAACATTGGTCTTTGGTACCGTTCAAGTGATTTCTTTTGTATTCAATTAGACTCGTAGATTTCTATTTGCTTGAGTAAGAATTGAATCGAGAAAGAGAGATATAACTCTTTGATATACTTTTATTAAGATTGAGTCTGACTGTCTAGTTGATTCTCTTAAAAGTATATTGGAGTTAGTCCATACATATTGCTAATCAAAATATTGGGTGTGGTTGTTGTACCCCCGCTTTTTCAATATTGTATACATCTAAATAGTCATTCAACATGAACTAATGAGTAGGAATACGTCCTTCACATTTGAGTAAGTTTTCCTGACTTTGCATATTATCTCATCTTTGACCTTTACAGAATAATCAAGCGAAGCTTACATGATCCAAAGTTCATTACTATTTAAACGTAGAAAAGATCCAGTGACTGCTCTAGGTATTGGAGAGCCTACACAGTTCCAAAACTCAGTCAAGACTTTATGAAGCCTTCAATTCTCTGTAAGTTAGCAATGTATTCTCTTAAAATTCTTGGGGTTTTATCCATGACTTACAACTACTTTTAATGGCAAGTGGCTTTTGGAAGGATCTCTTATGACCCAACAAGTTGAAATAGATTAAGGTTCCAACAACTCTACAGACAAGGTACTTGAAATAGAGTCTAAATATTTGGAACATGTAGACATGGAGGAAAATAATGTTGATCCCTTGCCTTTAAAAGCTGTTGGGCTTAATCTGATAATTTATTTATTTTTCTTAATCTGATAAATGATTTAGAAGTATACATCAGTTTCAGTGAGTACTGTGCGTGGAAAGAAGTTCGTAATCAGCAGGGAGAGGCAATGCAGACAAGGAATTTAAAGAGGTTCATATTCCTAATAAATATAAAAATAGATGATTTTCTATGTTATATGTTTACTCTTGGAATCTAATGTTTAACCGTTGTATCTTACATATATTCACTGGATAACGATCACAACCTAACAATAAAATTAAATGCATTGGATAAATAAGTTCAAGATAAGAATGTAGTACAACGAATTTATGGCTCAGAATTTTATTCCTTTAGATATCAGAGAAAGTGGGGGATCTCATTATCGACAGTACCAATTTAATTGAGTCACGTTCTGATTGCACCATTTGTTGTTCAAGGCCCTTAGAAGTTGGAACCGAAGCAACAAACAAGGGCGAATTGGGGATCTTACTATTTGATTCCTGCAATTGGCTCATATATCTCACCATATTTATGTATTTTTTTTAAAGGGTTCTAAATTGTTAATATTATGCCCTTGGTGATTGAAGTGGATAGAGCAACTAAGAACTTCAGGGAGAAAAGAAGGCATAAAGGAGGCATCTTGAGTACTAGATTTCCAGTTTAATTTTTTTTGACTTCCTTATGTTTTCTCAAAGCAGGTGAAACCAAAAAGAACATGGCCGAGCAAAGAAAATGAAGTTGTTAAAGACTACTATGAGCAATATACAAGAAAAAAAACAATATAGAAGGCCAACCAGGATAACGAAAATAAATCAAAGGAGTCAAAAAAAAAAGAGAGGTTAACTTTGATAACTGAACTTAATTGTGTTACTTTTTACTTTTTTTGGGTTTCGTTTCATTTTTTCACTAATGCAAACAATAAAAAGATCATTCTATGTTATAAAAGGAGTATTCGGAAACTCGCATAATAATTGCGAATGAGAACACTTGAAATCATATTTTTTACTGAACATGAAGTTGCACCTTCATACATTGTACAAATCTTCGAGGGACTCAAAGATAAATGCTCTTATAGTTGCCAGTGAGAACACTTCAAATTTAATGTAAAATCAACGACTATTTTTTTTAAAATTCTTGCTTCATCTTTTATTAATCTTTCTTATGTTGAATCTCTATTAATATTGCTTATGTTGTATAATTTCAATAGTTTCATATATTGAAACTATTATTTGGACAAGGAGCAGAGAATGGAGCAACTGTGTGCAAAATACAGTGAGGAAAAGAAGTCCAAACCATTTGGAATCTCAGGGTGGTGGTGATTATCATCAACACATGATTACGACAAAAAACCTATGTGGAATGGAGCAACAAAAGCTTTAAGTTTTTTTATGCTTGATTTTTCATTAGAATCGTATAAAAAATGTATATCCATCTCTTCTAAGGGCGGTATTTCCCGTCTTTCTTTCTTTCTCTTTTTTTTTTGTTGTTTAATTTTTTATTGAAAGCTGTTCTAAAAATGTAGATGTATCTCTTCTAACTTCACATTACAAAGCTTATTATGGTGTACTGAACAACTTTAATAAAGACGAATTTAATGCATTGTGGCTTCCCCAGCCCCGTCGCTTATGATTATTGCGACGGCCGCCACGCCAAATCAAAAACGCATCGTGACGGGGTGGGGAGAAGATACGCCACACCAAGTCAAAAATCCTAAGTGACAGGACGAGGCGAAGCAGAGCCACACCAAATCAAAAATCCCAAGCGAGTCTGATACTCTCACATACCCCATAATATGTGCTAAAATGCAAATAAGAGTGTTTGACATGTGCATATGAATATGCCTTACAACGAGTTAAACTACGACTTATCAGCTTTACAGAATATGGTTCCCACCAGCCATGACTTAGCTAACTATTCATATGTAGTGATGATAAGCCATGGCTTAGTGCTCAGAAACTAAGTCTTGCCTAATACTATTTATTTTACTTTATTTACGTCCTCGATCAAGTTCATCATCTCAATTTTTTCGCAATTACACGAAAAACTCTCCCGGGCTTGGACCGAAATGTGAATTCTGAAAAACTCACCCGGGCCATTTTCCCTCTTGGCTTAGCCATACCGTGGAAAAAGTGCACCATAGTGCTTGTTATTACTCTTACGGGCCCTTACGG
The DNA here is from genome assembly GCA_023531295.1 of Papaver armeniacum. NCBI lineage: Eukaryota > Viridiplantae > Streptophyta > Magnoliopsida > Ranunculales > Papaveraceae > Papaver > Papaver armeniacum. The sequence continues at coordinate 55,643 of JAJJWW010018169.1, read as the reverse complement.
CCCGCATTTGAGGAGTAAAGAGAACTGAGCTTGTAAATGGCGCCATTGTAAGAAATAATTCTCTCTCACACGAGAAGACATTCTCCCTCAAACCCCAAAAAGAGGTTCCCCTACTACCAAAATCACCAGAGACTAATCTCTTCTTCTCGTCGTCTCTTGGTAAGCACCAAATCCCCCTTATCTGATTCAAGTTATTAATTTGAGCTTAATTGCAAGATCCCTATGTTTTTCTTTCTGCATTTTGGCTAATGTCATCCTATTTCTCTCAGAATCAGTCAGAAATTACGTCTGATTGGGTGTTTTTTGATTTAATCTGTTGGTTAAGTAGACAGTAAATGATGCCAGGAGACAACCATTTAACTGATAAGTGGGATGAATATCAGGTTTTCTTAGTAGATTTCTTAGGGTTTTGAATAACTCTTTTCATAGCTTTGATTCTAAGGAGATGTGAATCTTTTAGTGAAATAAGTAGGCCAGTTTCTTGGCTGAAGTAACCTCATATCTCAACATTGCTGCTGCTTCTTGCTTTAAAAGTGTTAGGTTTTGCTTCAATTGTTAGTACAAAACAATCTTGTTCATTTATTAGCCTTCTCGCCTATAAGAATTGAGTTCGAGAGTACAAAACAATCTTGACGGATATATAAAATTGACATCCGTATTCGTTTCAATAATGTTATTGGATTTCGGGTATAATCCAGTAACAGTCCGACGCATATTTAAAGTCGATATCTGTGTCCGTTTCGATAATGTTATCGGATATCGTTAAATACCCAATAATTATCAGCGAAACTACATCAAAAGAAGAAACGTTTAGTTTGCTTCTTTGTGTTCTATCACTTCTTCTTCTGGCGATTCTCCAATTATAACACCAAATTTTCGATGAGTTTGCCATTTCATCCTTTCGTTTCAACCAAAATTTCATACATGGTCTTGTAAAACTCTCATTATGCCTGTGTTTCATATTTTTTCGTTCATCTTTTTGCGCCAATGCAGATTAATTTTGAAGACTGATAATACACCGCCTACCTGCAGGTGGTTATGGATCACAGTAATCATTGATTGAGTCGTCAATTCGTGTTTGATGATGAGAGTGTAAGTGAATACCATCTTCCCAATCCTCTGAATAACTTAGTTCTTTTAAGTCTTTCCTGTGTATTTATTGGCACATTACCTTGTGTAGGAAAAAAGCTAATGCTGGCGCATTTACCAATTTGGAAGCGCTCAACTTTTTACGAGCTAGAGGAGCCTCAACAGATCCTACGAGTAGTTTCTCCTGTTTCTCCTTTTGAGTATCAGGTAAGACCTGTTCTGATGATGTGGGATGAAAGTCTAAATTATAGAGTAATTGGGACTGTGGGAGTGCTCATATTCATTCAATGTTTCTAGGTTTATGATTATTTGGTCAAAATTGCTGCTTATAGTCAAAGTACAAACACAAGAGAGTATCATTGAGTTCTTGAAGAGCTGTGAGAAGTACAAACTTGCAAAAACGGAGAAGCTCAACATCATTAAAACATTAGGCCGTCAACTCAAGAGGAAATTGACCCGGTATGTTTACTTTCAAAATCCCCTCTCAGTTCTTATTATATGTTTATTATAAATCATTGTTAGACACTCTTCTTTATGTATTAGCGTCCATAAATGACATCGTGCTTGTTTTCGTTTTCCTTTGTATTGACTAAATAAGGCATTTCAGAATTCTCTTGTGCGTGCTGTAATTTTCAGGCTTAGTATAGACAGGAATAAATGAATAGAAATTCTTATGACTACAGTTTTAACTGTTTCAAGATTCACTATCTCAGGAATTGGTGTGCAGACACTTCCACGCCTCCCAAATGTGTTTAAAATCTTGTTCCTTTATGCTTTAAAGTTAGTGTATCATCTAAATCTATGTTAACCAATTTTAGATTTATGAACTCTTCTTGACGACCTCACCAGTCCTGGGGTCTATATATTGTTTGAAATATGACCCAGTAGGCATGATTGTCTGAACCCTTAATATTATCAAAATTGGCAATAAATGAGAGATCTTAAGATTCATCAATCTGGTAGCGAGACAACATAGATGATTGCCTCTCAATTGCGGAATCAAAATTGTTCAGCATGTGTAGGCTAAATATGTTATACCTTCTGATTATATTAGATACCTTAAAACTTCCCACTTCCTAGATTCTTCTGCTTTTTAGCGTCTTTGAATTTATAGACTCTGGCAAGATGTTTTCCATTGAGCAGATTATTGAAGAGTGTCAAAAATGCTTGGCAGATGAAGAAGTTGAAGAGTTGGTGGAGCTGATATCAAATTTATTTTGTCCACCACTCTGAAGGTACAGATGAGGGTAAAGGAATTCTTGATGGTTTCTGAATGGAAGGTAAAGATGATGTCAAAGGAGCTCCACATGAGGAAGATACAGAAGGATTTTTTGACGGCTTTCTACTGAAAGATATAGATGCGGATATAGAGCTATAAATCTCTAGCAACTTTATGGGAACTCTAAACGATCAACCAACTGCTATCTTTCTCAACCTTTTCATGTCATCTGTCTTGGTATTAAGAGGTAACACTTATACTTGAATCATTGCAAATGATTGGGTTCCATAATCTGTCCATTGTTGTTTGTGCGATGTCTTTTGATCTGTTTTCTTCAAAGGGGGTTTCGTTAATTGTTATTGGTTTCTTGTTTCCATTCGTAGGCATTTCATTGAGATCCCTTCTATGCAGAGCTCATGATATAACCTGTCATATGATGGATCATTTTAGCAAAACTCATGGTGTGATTTAATTTTTGTGTAGGCAGAAATCTTTGTGAATTGAGACCTGAATTAACTGAACTTGTGCAAAAATATTCTATTCTTCATGTGAGCAGTTTCCAGTCCAATTACGATTTCTGCTCTCCCTCTAAAGAAATCATCATTATTTGTATTTGTTTTCTTGCTTATGTTGTGATATATTGTCTCTGCGTGACATTACAGAGGGAGGAATGTTTACATTCTGACGACAATGGATCAGAATGGTCAAGGACGCAAGAGCGGTGAACAGGTTAGTTGTCTGGTTATTTGTTTATAGGTTGATTGTTTTATGTTTGAGGGGTAAGCTGGTAAAAGTGTAGTTTCATTCTTTAAGCGAAAAGCCTTTCATCAGATATTTCGTTAGTTGTATTGCTGTTTGGGTATTTGATATTTTTTGTAATTGTCAAGTTGTTCTTTACTAAATATTCATGGTGGTATGTGCATGAAATGCTTAGCAAGAGAATCATTGTCGTGATATGTTGGTGAACTTGTCTAGCAAGTGAAGCATCTTAGTCTTGTAGCTTCAGTTACCGGGATATTGAACTTAGCAACTGGTCGTAGAATGCAAATCAAAACAATTTGTGACCAGGCAATCTCATTTTTTCTCAACCAAATTATACTAAACGACTCTATGGGTACCAAATATCCACGTGTAGCAGCGCTCTAGTTTCTCTAATATAATCCATGCTTCGCAAAAAATCTCAGTCAATTTTTATCCCGTTCCTCTTACCTATGTAAATAGAAAATGTAATACTTTATCGGATAGACCAACAGAGTATTTCCTCCGAGAAGGACCAGCAAAATCTCAGCTCCCTTAATATGTGTCTTGCTTAGCTATCGAATGGGTCCACAAAAACTTTTCCTTGACTACCAAATTTTGCTGCATACATGTGCCATGTTCCTTAAGAGGTGCCGCTATCAAATTAGCCCTTAGCTAGTATTGCAGTCAGTAGTAGTAAATGTTTGCAATATTTGGACTCTTGTTATTTGAGGAAAGTATGCGATTCTCGATCCTCATTCATGTGGAGCAGCAAATGAAACCCTAGAATGGATACATGTAATTCATGATTTCATTAAACCCTACAACCCATTACTCAACTCCCATGTCGATGTCGTCCATTCCTTTCTCTTCTCAATTCTCATTGAAAATTTTACCTTCTTTTCTCTCTCTAATTTCCTCCCTTCTCTTCTGCAGGATAAACTTTGGGAATTTGTTGATCCCATTGATAATTTTTTTCAAATCCCATCTAGAGTCATTCAGGTTAGGAAACATTGTTCCTTTATATTTAGGTTTAGTTAATAATGATTAAAAATAGTTCCTTTCTATCTGTAATGGCATGTTTTTTTTTTTTTAATACGTTGTATTCAAATGCTAGGATTATTGGCCTTGTAATATGTCTTGACATTGAGATCTCTTGTTTTTCCTCGAGCGTCAGCAGATTTACAAAGGGCATGTCCAAATTCTTGTATTGTATTTTGCTATTTGATGCAATTGGCTTATATGATTAAATTTGAGTGTGTTTTTTAATTGTTTATGCTATGAATTAACTTGGTTAAGTTCTTGTAGGTGTTACCTGACTTGCCCATGATTCGGGAGAATAATGTTCTTGTTCAAGGCATGTGGAGCAGCAAATGAAACCTAAAATGGATGCATGCAATTCAAGATTTCCTTAAACCCTACAAACCCCTTCTCAACTCTCACGTCATCCATTTCTTCAATGTAATTTCTTTCATTCCTCTCTCTTCTCAGTTTCCCCGCCTGGATTTATTACCTCTTTTGTTGTTGTTTTTTCCTGAAAATTTCCCTGTGCAGGATAAACTTTGGAAATGCATGTTGATCAACAACGTCTTCATCATGAACCCATTGCAAATCTTTCTTCAAATTTTGAATCTGAGCTTGGGGTATGGATGCAGTTGAATTCAATCTTGTGTAGGCAAGTGCAGTCATTCATACACGTTGGCATTTTTTTTTTATTCGAATGAGTAATTTTAAATGAGTAATTTTATGAATTTGAGTAGTAATAAAAGTTAAATTGATGCTTCAGGTGACAGAGGTTAGTCTATCACTTTAGATTTGCTAAGAACAACCATTTCCAGTTTTCAACGTCTACTGGTGTCAACTGGACAACTTGTCTGTATCTCAGCAAACAAGTTTCAGTCATAGCTAGGTAACGCCCCAATTTCCTCTTACTCCAATATACACATTTTTCTGTCCAGTTGAAATGCTCTCTTTGATCTAGACATTCTTTAAATTAGAACAGAACAGAACGTGATTAAGACAAATTACATAACTGGATTAGGCTGTATGTCTGTATAATGGGTAGTCCGCATTGCATTGCTATTATTAGTCACTTGATCGTTGGTGTTCTTCTCCTGATCGTTGGTGTTCTTCTCCTTGTGGTTGATGTCTTGCTTAACGGTATGAAATTAGCTGCACCGATCCAAATGGGTTGATAGCTGCGCTGATCAAAATTTTAATTGTTCAACTTGGATTCTTCAATTATGAATTAAGTGGTTGATATAAAACAAAATCATGTTGAGTAAAGAGCTGAAGTTGCGTGGGTCTTGCTCAAGTTGAGTACAAAAACAAAATCTACTTGCACACACTTACATCTAACCGCGATATTTTGCTCTTGTTGTCTGGATCTGGATGCACCTTTGATCTGGGGAATGAAGTGATTATTGAATTTAATTATGATGAGGAGCCCATGCGAGAAGAAACTAGAGTTTAAGTAGAAATGTTGATCTTTTTGTTGTTCTCCTGTAATGTCCTAATGGGTTTTGACTTATTTGTGTCTCATCTAACAGGTACTGGAGGTGGTATTTCGATTTGTGTTTATAAGCACTTAAACAGATTGAAGAGGACTATTGGGAACTGAATCGGTTGTGGCCAAGAAGCCACCACAACCTACACCTGAAGTTATAAAATAAACTAGAAATTTGGTGCCAAGGCGGTTTGCAAGACAGAAGAAGTGAATGAATCTGCACAAAATGTTTGCTCAGGGTTAGCCATTCCGCAACAAGGTCCTTGCTTATTTCGCTGCTGGTTGCAGCTTCCAGATATGAAAGATGCTGAGCAGTATGCTGTAAAGATTGCCATCCAAAAGGTATAGTTCTTTTCTTCTTTTCCCCCTTTACTGTTTGAATTTGAATGCTTATTGTAGTTGCACAGATTGTTTTGTAATCTTTTCGTGTTATGAAATATTATGCAGCTTGGCATCCAGACGACGCCAAATGATCTGACCATAGAGGAACTATGTGAGGATGCTTGTTGGTAGGCTGCGTGATGGAGGTTATAAGTTATCTAGAATGCAATAATTGCAGCTGACTCCCCCCACCCCCCCACCCCCACCCCAACATTCGGTACATGTACGAAATGGAGAGGTTCCTATCCTAGGGATCTTTTATCTACATTTTGCCGTCTGCATTGGCTACCTGAACATGAATTCACGACAACTTGTGTTAATGATTCACGAAAAAACAAAAAAGATGATTATATCAAAACTAATTGAAGAAACTGCAAATGGAGGTTTTGTAGAGGCTAATAGCGGGGAGGTGATAATGGGTGCTGGAGCCACCTCTAAGTGTGATGTGAAGATAGTATCCACTAGCCACGATGTGGTTATGGAGTGCTCACCTGGAGATTGTTACAAAAAGCAAGGTGATGCAATACAGAGCACTTCTTGAAAGTCCTTTTGTGGCTGAACAAGTATTTTAAACAACTGGACATTCCTATAGAGAAGTGAAAGTTATGTTCTTGGGATCCGTATGATCTTTTCGAAGGAAGTTGCAATTTGTTTGTCTATACATACTGGTCAGCATGCCAGTTTTCTTTTGAAGTGTTCAGTGGGTCTCCTGGATCGTGTAGAGGAGCTCGTTGAGACGAATGGGCATTATCACATAGTTTCCCCTCCAAAAAGTGAAGGTCTCGATTTTAGTCTCTACATTAAATGGCTCCCTGGTATGCATTAGCTATGGTCTGGTTAGAGAAGGAGAGCAAGACATGAAAGAAACTTTGAAAGTTTTGAAGAATTTGAGTTTGAAATTGGAAGCGGTTTTGTGGTTCCTCAGATTGAAACATGTGTTACACAAACGTCTCTTGCTCAATCTGCTATTTACATCACTGAGTTGCCACATCAGCTCTTGGTTCTGGGGTCACCCGTGGTTCTGCTAAGTCTATATCATCGTCATCTTTAAGTGAGTTTCTTTCATATCTCCGTTGTTATTAATCCTCTATTTCATGTCAGCTCTATGTGTGCTTTTGGTAGTGAACCTAATGAATACCAATGACTAGAAACATGAGTGTACATCGTACCCATTGATGATTGATCCATCTGTTCTTATTTTCCTATATCTCTAGTCTCCACCTACTAACAATATTTCTTTTTCCCAAAATGATGTTCTTTTTACGATGACTAGGCTGTTGTCAGGCACAAGTGATAGGGTTAAGAAACTATCGACATAGATCTATGTGTGGTTTTGGTAGTGAACCTAATGAATACCAATGACTAGAAACATGAGTCTACTTCGTACCTGTTGATGATTGATCCATCTGTTCTTATTGTTCCTATATCTCTAGTCTCCATCTACTAATAATATTTCTTTTTCCAAAAGTGATGGTCTTTTTACGGTGACTAGACTGTCGTCGGGCACAAGAGATAGGGTTAGGAAACTATCGACATAGATCATTGCAAGAAACGAAATCATCATTTATTAGTTAGTTACCTAGTCTTACCAAGTTGGAAATATATTGGCAAATAGCTAAATTTTCGAAGACAAACAAATGAGGTAAAATTGCAAACGTATAATAAGTTATTTATTATTGCACCTTCTATTTATACAAATAAATACAAACCGAAAATAATATATGAAACTGAAGGTATTATTGCACCTTCTATGGGAAAACATGTACGACTCCAAGTTTCTCTCCTTTCGCTGAACTTGTGAGTAAGACAGGATCGTTATCGGTAAATGAGTGCTCTTCTTTACCTGAATACAGTGAGTAATGTTTGTATAAGATCTTGTACGGTTTTTCTTCTCCTTCAGTCTTGTGATCGTTGGGTTTATTTATAAGACGGCTGGGCAAATCTCCTTTAAGTTTTGCTTTCATCTTATTAGTTACTTTTTCGGTTTAGTATGATGCATTTTTCAGGTTATAAAAGTTGTTTCTAGAAAGTGGTCATTGGATTAGGTTGGAATGCCGGATTACGTGTTGGATTGCAGTGCTAGCCGTGTTTGACTTTGTCCATATGTTTGTGGAGTTTCCATTGTGCTTAATTTCTGTATTCTATATCTATAACTAATTTCCCATAACTATATAATCACTTATTCTTGTGCTTTGTTCTTCCATCCATTCTGTTAATTGTTTTCTCATCTTGAAATCGTTTAATTGTTTTCCATATGTTTGTGGAATTTCCATTGTGCTTAATTTCTGTATTCTATATCTATAGCTAATTTCCCGTAACTATATAATCACTTATTCTTGTGCTTTGTGCTTTGTTCTTCCGTCCATTCTGTTAATTGTTTTCTCATCTTGAAATCGTTTACTTGTTATTATAGCGTCTGAAGAGATCTTTGTTAATGGTGCTACCAGAAAAATTGGTATGGCTGGGACTGTAGGTAAAGCGCTGCAAAAGCTTAAGAGTACTCTGGAGATGATCGCAGCTGTGACATCAGACATCAAAAAGAAGCAGATGAAAGACAAAGTTGTGCAACTCTGGTTGAGAAGGTTCCAGGATGTTGCATATGATGCTGACGACCTTTTGGATGAAATATCCTACCAAGCTATGCGTCAATCCAAGAAGACGGAAATACGGATAAGGTAACAGGTTCTATCTACAGTTAAATTTGGTTTTAGAAAAAAAAAGTCGCTAGAAAGATCAAAATCGTTAATCATCTACAAATTTTAAAATTGTAGATGAATCGCGAAGCAGAACGACCATAACGTTGATGATTAGAATATTGAACTTTCTTTTATAGGTTATATTATAAAATTGCTGGAAGATAAAAAGATACATCTCTCATAGTAGAGATGTTATTGATGACGAACCCTTCATCGTCATCATCTACAAATCTTAAAGCATCAGAAAAAATATCAGTCAGTGTCAATAGTGGGTATGGGGGGACTTAGGAAAACGACCCTAGCTCAATTGGTATACAAAAAGACCACTCGACCGAGGGAAGCTTTGAGCCAAAAGTGTGAGTCTGTATTTCTGAAAATTTCGATATCTTTCTAATTTAAAGAAAAATTCTCGAGTCCTTTACTGAAACAAAAGGTGATGTGTCCAGTGTCGATGTAGGGAAGTTCATGAAAATATTAAAGGGAAGAAACTAGATGATCTGTGGAACGAGAATGCCATAGACTGGGAGAAACTTAAGGATTATTTAAGTGGGGGTGCTCAAAGGAGTACACGTAAAAGAAATGTTGCATCTATTGTTAGGGGTGCCATTCCGCCGTACAGTCTAACAACGTTATGTAATTAAGAATGCTTGTTAATTATTAAGAATAGAGCTTTTACTCCTGGCGGAGCAGTCGAGACACTAACTATGTCAAACATAGGCGAGGAGACATAGATAAAATGTGTTGGTTTACCACTTGCAGCTAATTTTCTCTAGGAAATCTAATGCGCTTGAAAAGATAGGAATCTGATTGGTTTGCTATCAGAGACAATGGCGTTTTCTATACACCAGAAAATCCAAATTGAGCTTTGATAATTTACCTCCCCATTTGAAAAAGTGTTTCTCATACTGCTCTTTATTTCCTAAAGATTATGTATTTGACAGAGAAACCGAAACTGCTTGAAGATATTGGTAGTAATTATTTTCTTAGTTTGTTGTCTAGCTCTTTCTTTCAAAATTTACAAAAGGATGACTTGGGTGACATTACATGGTTCAAAATGCATGACTTAGTACATGATCTTGCATTAAGTGTCGTTGGCAGTCATGATGTCACGATAGTTAAAGCAGGTGACATGGAAAATGATGTGTCTCGAATTCATCGTCTGCAGTTAACCATGGGAGCACCAAAAATAATTTCTGATGTATTAGACCATGGTAAAAAACTGAGGATTATTGTTCTCCAGCTTGAAGGCTTTTTTATCCTGAGTTCACTTGGTAACACATCGTCTTGGTTCTAGTCATCGGTAAGGATATGTGGGAACTATATCTTCCAGTTTTAAGTTTAAGCACATGAGGTACCTTGACCTCAGTTATTATAATCTTGAAGATGCTCATGCTCAGCAAATCTACAGGAATGTGAGAGGTGGTAAAATAAAAGCCGAGAAGGCAAAGTTAGAAGCTAGCAAAACATTTAAGATTTGACTCTACCAATGGGAACCTAAAGAAGGAGGAGACGAATTGGCTGCTGCTATTGTCGTGCTGGAAGGTCTCCTACCTCACCCTAATTTGGAGATATTGAACATCTGGGTTTTCCCCGGTTTAAAGCTTCCGAAGTGGGTGGGTTCATCTTCTTGTCTTCCAAACTTAGTGGAATTAAGACTTGTAAACTGCAACAGCTGTCGAAATCTTGAAGGCCTAGGTCTTAGGGTTCTTGATATTTCATGTATGGCATCAGTCATTTGTTTGGGCAAAGAGGAGTTTTATTACCAGCAAGAAGACGAAGGAAACAAAGGTTCTGCAGCTACAACAACATCATTCCCTTCACTAACCAAATTGATCATTTTCTGGGATAACTTAGAAGAATGGGCTGTACCTTCACCACCTCATAATTCCTTCCCTTGCCTTGAGGAAATAAGGATCCGCTGGTGCAGTAATTTGACATCTATTCCAGATTTATGATTCTGGACTGCTCTCCCCTTTGTTCAATACCTATGGGTTGATCCTGATTTTGGTGATTGTGATGATGATGACGATGACGATTCTTGTTATGATGATAATGATTCCAATAATTAGACGAGGGTGTAGAAGTAAATCAGCTAGTAAGGTTATGGTGTAGTTCAGCATTGTCTTTGACTAAATAAGATTTTAATCTACACTTGTTTCTTCACTTTGAGTATCATGTTCTAGTATTTCTTCACTTACTCTTGAGATTAATTGTGGCAGGGGCTCACCGGAAGAGTTGATTAATTGGAGATTTAATTGGGTGATGAGGGATTGTGAGAGGTTAAGTATGTGGGAGCTTGAGGATGGCAATTGGTTGAATATATGATTTGTCCCTCAGCAAATGGTGGTGGTTGTGGTTTCAACCTAGTTGGGATGACAGTCAGAGTGATATGCTTTCTCTTTCAAGTTGTATTTTGCTTCGATCAGAACCTTTTTTTGTTTCCAACTTAATGGTGTTCTTTCGTTCTGATGGATACCCAGAGTCTGTTATTATTTACAACTCATTTGGCTGCACCTCTTCTCTTAATTCAGCAGGGAATGTGGCAATATTTCAACAGGCTGCCCTTCCAGTTCCTGGGAAGGGTGCAATCTCTGAGCATGCTGCTGTGCTACAACCTCGGCACGGATATCTGGAGGGACGGCTGCTAGGAATTCAGGATCTACATCATTTGCTGCTGTGCCACTTGGCCTTGTTGAGCAGATAGTACTTCAGCAGGCAACTCCTCTGATAGTGCATCGAGGAATGCTAGCTAGAACACTTTTTACCCGCTCCTTGGTCAGAATTTTCAGAAACTTCCATCTCTGCTACTAGGTGGCGCGGGATTTGATAATGGCTTTCTTGCCCGTGCAGGGTCAGTGAAGATAGAGGGCAAACCTCCATTTCTTGACAGGGTTCAGGGAACTCATAGTAGGTACTACAAGTTCAAGGCGAATGTGTTGTTTCCGCAAGAGCTTTAATCTTTTATAACCACAATTTGTTTTCTACAATGAAGTTCTGACTAAGCAAATACACAACATGAATCATATTCTGATGGAATTTTATATTCTTGATAGTACTACTCCATTAGACCAACATCTACATATTCTGAAAGGAATTAAACCTTACAATAATTGATGAAATACGATGTAACCTATGTCTCAAGTTTTCACAATGGAAAGACAAGAAAATCGCAACTTAACTGAGATAAGGAAACAGAATTCAAGAAGTGAAGTGTTACCTCCAAATCGAATAGCAACTTGGTGATATGCTCTAGAAGCATCTTCATGACGTCCTTTACTTGGGTCTCTCATTTTCCCTTTCTTTTTCATATTTTTCCCTTTTAAAAACCACACCTAAAATACCAAAACATACCTAATTTTTTCACTCAAAACTTGTTAATAGAATTTTTGATCTTATTTGCCGATCCTGTTATATAACCTGGCGAGATTGGGGTATACCCAAACTAATTGGGGTATACCCAATGAGACAAAATAGGGTCATTTTGAAGTAAAAGAGGTCACCCCTTAACCAAATACTTTCAAAATGGCAAAATTGTCCTCGTTTAATTAACACTAAAAGTTTGATTAGATTAATTAATTAAGTTTAAATTGATTGAATAGATTAAAACTTATGAATTTTAAGTTATGAAATTTTGTTTTTGATTGACTTTTGTGGGATGATTTTTGATGATTTTTTTTTTTTTTTTTTTTGAGAATATCTCTTGCAACGAAAATGAAGCACACAACCAAAATACTTCTAAAAAGGGGATTGCAAATCATTATATGAAATCATACTCAAAATCAAAGAATAAATCAACACTTTTAGTTCAAAGTATGAAAAGTCGGCAAGGTCGACTAATGAAGATCATGCTTACCAAAAGTGGCCTAAGATCTTCATCGTCGACCTCGCTTCGCCAAAAGTGGCCTAAGCAAGGTCTTCATCGCTGACCTCGTACGGCCAAAAGTGGCCGGATGATCTTCATCGTCGACCTTGCCGACTTTTGTTTTTTGACATACGGGAGATGACATAAAATTTATTGTCAAGAAGGTATTCAAGAAATACCCTTCCTATTGCTTTTTGGCCCAAGAAGGTATTCAAAAATACCCTTCCTATTTGTATTAGTAAGAAGGTCTTCAAAAATACCTCACAATTTGTTGAAATTTTTTACAATCATGGTCATGGTCATTATGAAAAGTCGGCAAGATATGCATGTCACGACTTGCTTAAGTAAGACACGAAATCATAAATTTCGATTTCTAACCCGATATAACAATCAAATCACACAACACAATGATGGGTTTAAGTTTAAACATCATTTATAGTCTTCTTTTCATTTGGTAGAGTCAACATTTTTTTTGGAAAATCAAAGTTGAGATTTTTATATGGGTTTGGTTGATGGAAGATGAAGATGAAGAAGAAGAGAAGATTAAGAGTTGGTTAGTTTTTTAATTTTATGGTTAATGAAATTAAGAAATGAATTTATTTTTAAGATTTAATTATTTCAAGGGTATTAAAGTAAAATCACACTTTTTAATAATGACACACCATGTCCCCTTCTCATTGGGTATACCCCAATTAGTTTGGGTATACCCCAATCTCGCCAGGTTATATAATACCAAAAACAAATCTAGAACTATAGCCAAGTTTAGACAAAAAAAAGGAATTTGAGATTTCCATTTTGAGAAATAAATCTAAAAATCCTATCTATAAGGAAATACATGAATATTATGGTACTGGAATGGAATTGAGAGAAAAAAGAGAAAGAATTTCAATAAGAATGTAAATATCGTTCATCGGCAATAAAATAAAAATCAAATCTTACGCTAAAAGAAATTCCTAACATACTTGGATTTTTCCTAAAATTCCTAATAAAAATCTAATCAAAGTTTATATATATATATATATATATGCAATTAATTCGATTAGGCCTTGTATGAGAAACTCTCTCTATTATATATATAGATATAGATAGGAGATTCTTGGCATACTTGATCAAATCATCAAAAAAATGGGTAGCCATTGCAATTTAAGTTTGCTGTTGCTATTGTTTTCAGTTCTGGTTTCCAAAGGTTCATCTTATACCGGGAAGGTGACAGTACAGAATGACATCCAAGGAAATCAGGTTTCGTTGGATATGCACTGCAGGTCTAAGGATGATGATCTAGGTCAACGTACACTTCATCAGGGTCAGGAATGGCATTGGGATTTTGGTGTATTCGCTGGTTTTACATATTTTTGGTGTGATTTTCGTTGGTACGATAATCGGGATAACCGTTGGTATCATGGTACTTTTGATGTTTACCACGCAAATGGAATAGTAGACAAATACATATCTTATTGTGGTGGTTCTTGCCTTTGGTCTGCTCGTCGAGATGGGTTTTATTTGTTCCGTAATGATAAACCAAATTGGCATGATAGGTGGGAAAAAAGAGACGAATGGCAAGTTGGTAGTTGGAAAGTGCGAATGATGAAATAAAATAGTAATTTTTTATTATATACTTACTAGATGACCGCTGCCACGGTGGAACTGCCGACCCAATGTAGTCAATATCGAATTTCGGTGAATATTGATCGAGTACCGAGACACGATATTTCGGTGAATACCAGTTCAATATCGGCGAAATATCGGCCAATACCGGCATCTCGGCCATCTCGGCCGAAATTTACTACATTGGGCCGACCCAAAAACTTGACGCAAAACTAAATTTCGTATTCACAATTTAGTTCCGTCATAATTGACCCAAAAAATTGACGCAAATTGACTGGTGCAGCAGTGAGATGCCTACTAAACGCTAACATTTTGTCTAGTTATAATTTTTCAGGCTACGTCATAACATTTTATCCGTCAAAATTTGGTACGGTATGGTTTTAAACGATTGTTAAGATGGGCCATGTGTTTTTCCGTCAACGTGCAATTAATGACATAACATGAACAATTCACTTTATTCTTAAAAATAGAAAAAAAAAGCTACATTGAAATATGTGCCCTTAGTTCGTATAAATATCCAAACGCGTTAATTACCTAGAATGAATCAACAATTCTATATCTACTGGGGACAAAATCCCGCAAGATGTACCGGAAGAAACAAAAATGTGGGACTCACAGTGGGTAAAGCCCACCCCCTATAAATCTCTGCTGCGGATCCCACGTATTTGTTTCTTGCGGGATTTTTTCCGGTGCCTTTCTTGTGTCAACGTAACACTGTTGTGAATGAATTCATAGCAATAGTTAGATTTTTCAACCCCTTCTTGAGTCAGTAGAGTTACCCTTGTGTCGTGTCTCGATAGCAAATAGTGATATTGACATCTGACTGCATCATGAGTCATTATGTGCAGTACTGCACAAGGATATTTTTTTTTTGCAAATATTTGTTGAATTACATAGCCCTTTACAGAATTTTTCTTTCTGTTATTTTTGTTCTTGCTTTTACTCATTTTTTCTCAAACCTCTTCCTTTAGAAAAAATGGAGATAAAATCGAAAGTCGAACTTCCTCTTTATTTGTTCTGCATTTCAAAGACTAACCCAGCATTCAAAAAGTTTCCAGTTTAACATATCAAATCCGAGAACAACATTGGAGTGTTGGAATTACAACATACGGTGGTTTCACTGATTAAAGGTGACGAAGTCTCTGCAAATCAATTGCCGATACCAGATGAAATAGAAGGTGATTCATCCCGATCTATTTCATGATACAATCTATGAAATTTGAAACTCTTTACTGTTTTCTGGTGCCAAATTGAGTTGTAAATTGCTGTAATTGAATCAATTTAATCAATCGGCAAACAACTGAGAATTTATTTTTCGTGACTTCCATAACTAAATTGATCCATTCCGATCGATTGAGCAAATTATTTGATTATGTTTGAATTGTTAATTTTTTTCGTTTAATTGTGTTTGATTGAAATTTCTAATCAATTTGATTGAGTATGGAGGAGACAACGAATCTGCCGAAATTGTTTGTGTTGGTGATGGTGGTGGCGGAGAAGGCAGTGGTGCTTGTGGTGAGGAAGGTGGTGGAGCACCGTTGCCCGTTGGTAGTAATTGTTTCTGATAAAGTATGTGGTGGTACGGTTACGGTGGAGGTGGTGGTGAAGGAATAGCGTAGCAGTGATGGTGGTGAAGGAATTACAGAGAAATCGAGAGTAGGAGGAGGAAGAAGAAGAAGGGAGGAAAAATGAAATTTTTGGAGGTGGCCGGGATTCGACCCCAGGACCTCTAATTCGATTCCGGTTTTTTGTTTTTTCATTTTACAAAAATGCCCTGAACATTGTATTTATTTACCTCTGTCTAAGGGATGAAAAAAATTAAGAAGGGGTATGGTTGGCCTTTCATCGTTGAACCAAAAAATATCACGCTTCATATTGACACAAAGTCACCATATATAGAGTCCTCCCTCGCTTCGCTCGGCCTAAATATATTAATTATCTAAATAAAATAAACTGGTTATTTTTAATTTTCATCTTTTTATCTATTCTGAGCAGTTAAATCAACCAATAAACCAAATATGCGTAATGACCCAAAACCCGTATCATAACGGGAAACCTGTCTTCATGATTTATGACCTAAAATTTGGTAATGATTAATTTCAATTCCAAATTTACCTTGTCGTTTGAGTAATCCAACTAGTTTTTACGATGCATGCCAACACTATACAATAGCCGCAGTACAAAAAGGATGTTGATTTTTATTTTACAATGCATGTAAACGCTTCTTATCTGGCCGGCAAGAAAAATTTATTGTGCAGATGATTATATTCCACATGTTTGGCCTGTCCCTCTGCAACTTTGTATTGTGTAATGCGTTCTAATGATCCGCATAATTATGACCTAAAGGTTTTGTAAGGTTATCCAAATTTACTTTGATTATTAATCCAATATATACTCCGTTCACCCAAGTTTTATAACTAAAATGGAAATCTAATTCCAAGACTGTTTTTTCTGAAACCTATTACAGGGGCTCCAAGATTCTTGTTTCGGGGCTCACAAAATGACAAAAAAGCGGGTCATGAAAATGGCGATGGAGGAAAAGAAGAGAGGAAGAAGACGAGACGGGTGGGTTTAGGTTTAAGTTTCTTTTTTCCCGATCGGGTTTAGTTTAGGTTTTGTTTTTGATTTAACTAGTATCTAACCCGTGCTACGCACCGGGGCTGGTGGGATCGGACAATTTAGCGTGGCGGGGCTTCGCCCCGCACCCGTAGACAAATACATTAATATTTTTTCTTGAAAAAATTGTGATTAGTTTTATTTTTAAAGAGATAGGAAACTTTGATATCCATTATGTGTCTTATTACTCTTAATTTGGTACTAAAAATTCATGTTAATGTATTGGTTGTATGGACATATATAGAACGAGTAATTGGGGGATATGAAAACTAATTGGGGGATATAGCTAAATGACAAAATAGGGATCCAAATATCCTAGATGGGTTACCCCTTATATAATTAAATTATTAATTCCTAATCTAACCCTCCCTAATCATAATTAGTAATTAATCCTGATTAGTAAAATATTAATGATTTGGGGGATATAATTTGTGTATTTATGTTTATTTGAATTTGTGTGGGTTAGTTGAGAGTAGAATGAGGGAAAAAAAATTTGAGTAGAAATTTTTTTTTTTTGAAAATGGAAGATGATTGTGATGAGAGACTTGCAGCTGCTGAATCTTTAACTCAATTACAACAACAATCATATATTCAATCTTCGATTAATGATAACAACTCACAATTGAGTGGAATTTATTTTTTTGAAAATGGAAGATGATTGTGATGAGAGAATTACCGCTAATAAGAGGTTGAAAAATTGATTTTTTTTCTTTGAATCCACCATAGTTGCAATTTGAAAAAGCTTGGTGCCTAGGATGATATTCAACCAAAACCCATGCGGGCAATTGTTGGAAATGTTCATAAATTTTTCTGGTTTTGATCTTCAGAAGTTGATTTTTTCTGGTTTTGAACAGGTACCGGCATGGTAATCTAGTTTTCGAGCATGCCGGTACATGTTCCGGCATAGTATTTTGCTTAAATTTCCATGCCGGAACTGGATGAAAAGTATCCAGAGAATGTTGATTTTTTTTTTCACTTGACTACCGGCATTGATAGGAAATTCTCAAGCATGCCGGTATCATGTTCCGGCATATGGTCTTCATCAATTCCGGCATGGTCTTCATCACTTCCTTTTTGAATTTTTTTAGGTATTAATCGGTCCCACTTTGTTTATGGTCGGGTTGATATGAAGACCATGCCGGTATTGTTTTCCGGCATACCATGTTGCTTTATTTTCTATGCCTAAGTGGACTGATTAATACCAGAAAAATTCAAAACGAAGTGATGAAGACCATGCCGGAATTGATGAAGACCATATGCCTGAACATGATACCGGCATGGTCTTCATCAATTCCGGATGGTCATCATCACTTTCAAAGATGATCTTCATCACTTTCGGCATGATCTTCATCACTTCCGAATAAAAAAAAATTGGTTTCCAAAGTGAGGAGAAGAGAATTTGATATAGAGTGGGGAGAGTTTAGAATTTGAAAGGTCATCATCACTTTCAAAGATGATCTTCATCACTTCCGAATAAAAAAAATTGGTTTCCAAAGTGAGGAGAAGAGAATTTGATATAGAGTGGGGAGAGTTTAGAATTTGAAAGGGAATGGGAAATATTTGGGTTTCAAAGCTCCACCCCTAAATAAGATTAATAAGAAGTGGAGATGGAAATGGGGATATGATTTTGTTTTTTGATTTTAAGTTTTTGCTTTTTATTTTGTGGGAAGGGTATTTTAGTATTTTCGCCCCCAAAAGTCACCCCTTAGCACACACCATGGGTTGGGGGAAGTAATTCATATCCCCCAATTAGTTTCTATATCCCCCAATTGCGTGTTCCATATATATTACAATTGAAAAAAAATAACGATTTTGTATGTTAGTTGGAATAGGGATTCCTAGGATGTTGCTTGTAGTTTAGTAGTCAATAATACGTTAACCGGTCAAACCGTGGTTGTCAAAGATGATTCGTCTTAAGAACAATTTATTATCTCTATTGCGTATCAAGTGGAGCCACATTATGTAACTTGAGCTTCAAACTGGGTCTGTACACACAGCCTGTAGATTCGGAGGTTTTAAAGAAAAAGAATCAGGATGTGATTTGAAAATTACATCGACCTAATTCGATGAGACAATTAATTTGGTGCGGAGGTGTTTCACTTTAGGTATTTTATGATTTTATGACTAAAATTTGGATTTACCTACCTAGATTCGCAAATACACAAACTACATCATGTACAAAATTATTTTGTAATAATATAATTTAAATTTAAAATAATATAAGCATTTAATTTATGAAACGTAGTACTGTCTCATGGATAAAAATAAAATCACTATTTTTCAAAATTTAAGTAACATTTTCTCAAAATATAAAATGTAACTCCAATTTGATCCTAAATATCTTAATCATCCATTGTACTCGCTTGAGCTATGATCTGGTTGATAGTATCATCAATGAACTGTAAATTATTAAAGTTTTCCTTGTAGACTTTGGATTTTGTATAGTGATTTGCTGGATGCTCTCTTTTTATGATTGTAAGCTCTAGTTGTGAACTTTCATACACTGATTCCTTTGTCGAAACACCAACGTACTTTGGATCTTCACTATAAGCTCCAGAACTCAAGTAGAACCCAACGTTACGTAGGTTCTGATCCAAGCTACTATAATGTAAGCATGAATCTGGTTTCCCTGTTTACATTGTTTTATTAGTATCGTGTAGATAATAATTACTATAATATATTGCTAAAGATGTCTTACCTCCGCATCTATGAGAATCATCTCCAATCTATACACATGTCATGTCTTATTGTTGATTGCATTCCATGTTCTTTCGATTCTTGCTATCACTGGTCGTGAGCATATTCCTTCTCCTATCATTGTGAATAGGAGATTTTGTTGATTTTGATTTTTTGCCACTCTCTTTGTCCGTTCTTTAATGCCTGTCTCAATTTTTGAATGTTTTTCTCCTAGTATGTAACCCGTGCTATGCACCGGGGCTGATGGAATTAACCAACTTAGTGTGGCGGGGCCCGTGGTCAAATACATAGGGTTTTTTCTGAATACTCTTTGATTAGTTTTAATTTATTTTTTTTAGGGATAGGAAATTCTTGTACCCTTTAGAAATGAAATTTGGTATGATAAACCTAAATTCATGTATTAACTTTACGGGCATATATTAAGATAAACCAATGAAATGATTCATCATTGGAAAACTACTCGAAATGTCAACTGGACAGGTTTTACTACAACTACTCGAAATGTGATTAGATAACATATTTTTTCAATTGGGTATGACTTCGACCATTCCTAGAGCTCGACAATTATACATATATATTTTAGTTAATGACCACTTATATATATAGTATATATACCAAGTTATCATTGCAAACCTCGTGATATGCTAACTCACTTCATGATCAATACAAACATCCAAATTAGAGGGCTGATCTTTCCAATGATTTATTCGAACATTATGAATTGTCAATAATTTATCCGATTATTATGAATTATTTCACTTAGCATTACACACCTTGCTTAGTATTTGATTAGATTTTATTCGACTCTATTGGTTTTTTCGCGTAGTATTATTTTATGATATTACGGTCTAAAAACCTTATGGATTGCGTTAATGAAGCAATTTAGAGAAGGTTACTCAAAATTGGATTAGATCTAAACACATTTTCCCATTGTCGTGAATACACTGCTTTTGTCACTGTCGTTTATTTTTTGCGGGAGAATATAACTGTCACAAAGTATGTGTTAGTATTGTAACATTTTTTTTAATATTAGATAAGAATTAAATGGATTTTTCTTCCACGGAGTAACTGCTAAACTTGAACACTCTACAATCTCCACTCAAACCTAGCATCTTATCAACCATTACAATGATCTTCTTATTGTAGAAATGATACGTATAAGCTGTAAACCTTTAAAAGCAATGTTGCTCTCATTAGAGCAATTCTAGAAGAAGCACCCGAAAAACAACGAAAAAACCCACCCCTCATAGATTTTTAGAGTTTGTGGTCCCTAATGGGCCCCCCCGGGAGTTTAGCAGGGGGCACATGTATTGTGTCTAACGGGTTTTTCATTGTTTTTCGCTCGGTCCGTGAAGTCCTTACTGACACTATAACATCATTAAAACTGACTACTATTGAGTTGATAGCGAACAACAAGTGCTATAATGGTCACCCCAACTAATTGCACAGATAACGGCATCCCCAACTTGCAAGTGCCTCCGCTTCCTATACTCTTTATATTCTTTGAATCCTTTGCCCTGCTTCAAATGCAGACCTGTTTTGTGGTCAAATAAGCCCAACTTAAAAAATGTGATTGGATTTACTCAAGACTTCGCTGCGATTTGAGATCTAAAAAGATGTCGAAAGTGGAAATTGGACTAAACTAATGTTGGCATACCTTACACGTGAAAACTATCAAGTTGGATGTCAACAAAGGTGATTAGTTGCTCTTTGCCTCGGCGATAGTCTAAATAATTTTTCCTTATCCATGGCGATGGTCTATGATTCTCTCCGAAAGAAACTATATGAACCAAAATAAATGCAAAGAAACAGAGACAACATGGAGTACAAACCAAATACTAACTTGTGTATCCCATCGTCCACAATAATTTCTAGAAGCCTCTTGTGTATCCCATCGTTCTTTGACCTCAGTTGCTAATAAATCATCATTCTGTTTTTCAACATCAGATATTATTTCGTAAATATCTCACACTATCTCTGCTAACTAAATGGTAGTCCCTTTTTGAGTACTTAACAATCCTTGCTGCAAAACAATTATTTTTCAGACAACAACATTAACTATTATGCAATATAAAGGTAAGATATTCATAAAAACCTAATAGATCCAGCTAAAGACCCTTTCTGCAGTTTTATTTAAATTATTAGTACTTATATGACAAAAGCGTATTTATAACAATCAAATTAAAATCAATATAATACCTTAAGTTTAGGTGAGAATAACTGGTTGAACAACCATTCCTAGTTATCCTACATACATCGTACGCCTTGAAATAGGAGGATATCAAACTCCTACAATCATTATATATCTCGCCCATGGAATGGTCCACTAAATTCCATATATATGGAACGCTAAGGTCTACCCATAACTTATCTTGCAAGAAGATAAAATTTAGAACCTCGACAAAATTTAAGTTAAGCAGATTACCTCCTTCATATAGCACTCCAACAAATACATACAGAATGAAAAACACCAAGCCAACAAATAAAAATCAATGTAAATATAGACAAAAAGAAATGGAGATAATTACCAATTATGCAGGGAGATTCTGGTCGTATTTGTCAGTGTGGATACCTTGTTGATACGGTAACTTAGGGCAAAGAAGCATACTTTTGCACACAGGACATTTGAATACATATCCATATCTTTTACTCTATAAGTGTAATTATGTAGGACTTCTTCTAATATCACTTGAACTTCCTCAAATACCCATTGAATCACTGGCACAACTTATTTTACGTATTTAGCATCTGTATGTCTGGCAGTGTACCCGCATCTTAAAGCTACTTTATTTCGGTCATCAGTAGTCCTACAAAATATACATGGAAATGGTAATTGAAAAAACATGGTCAGCTGCGCAGAAAAAAGAAAAAAAAAAAGAAAAAAGAACCACTACGGAGATTCTAATAGAGGATTAAAAATTCCCACAACTTTTAAGCTTTAACATTCCATGAAGTAGAAGTGGAGAACTTTAACTTCTAAAATATAGCTTCCATTTAACTTACTTTTCAGGTTTAAAATAAAGATAGATATCCAATGCATTTGTTAGCTCGACCTTCATAACTCTAAATTTTGTCTTGGATATCTCATTTACATAATTCAGTTTTCTTCTTAGTCTTCTTACTTGTGCATTAATACTTAATTTGGTCTTTCTTAACAAATCCTTGGCCATCTATCCTTGGCCACGCCTTTTTCTGTAACTAATCTCCTAATAATGTAAATATAAGAAGACTGAATTATTAAATGTGTACAATCAACATCATCTTAATGGCCCTAATATCTAAATAATCAACCGATAACAACTGAGTTTTGGTAAAAACACATATGGATACATATGAAGAATTAAAATTGGCTCAAAGAATCATACCTCTCAAAACTCAAATCCTCGCTTTCAAATCACACTGCCCACTGAAAATAACATTTTGTTTAGGTTGAGTCGATCAATAAAACATCACTGAAAAAGGCAAAAAGCTCAACCACGGATTTTACTTTACCTCTCTTGCATTGTTTAGCTGACCTTCTTTATATTAATTTGTATCCTCACCAATGAACACAACCTACGCACAACAAAGTGTAATATATGAAGCAAGCTTCGAAAATTAACCTTAAAAGAAATGTGTGTCTGTTGGGTTATGGTGGTAGAACTCATATATGAAGTAGAGGCCATTTGACCATCAAACTCATTAACTTAGGTATTCCAATATAATCAGTTGTCGAGCAAACTTGATATTCACCTCTATATTGTTCCTTTCCTATGGTGCACCAAAATTTGATCCCTTATTTCTGTTTGATCTTTTATTTCTACTTTGTTTTAGTGCAATTAATATATCCATTATGAAACATCAAAGAGCACCAAATCAATAATCAAAAAGTTGTATTAGTGTTTGAAGACATAATCTATAGGAAATCAAAGAGCACCTATCCCAATTTGGTAAAGGATGTTTTATTCAGCTACAAAAATATGAAGAATTATAAAACACGAAGAATCCAAGTAATATTCAGTTTTCAAGATGGATAGTTGAAAAATAGTTGAAAAATAGTTGTTGTAACCTCCCAGCACATTAAAAAAGTACATGAAGTACTCCTGGTAAGAAAAATGAAATTGTTAATGAAAAATGAACAAAAAAAAAAAAACTATAGATGCTAGGAAAGAAAAGAGACGTAATCAAAGGTTGCTCAAACTCGAATATGGACATCCATAGTTCCCATCTTCGGTTGCATATGCTCACGTTGCTTCTGTTACAAATTATTACTATTCTCTTTCTAAATTTTTATCCCACGTTGTTTCTTCTGTCTCTGCAAGGAGAAGGGAGGCATCAGAGATGTGCAAAAGAAGACCAATGTAAACATAAAAGACCCGAATAAACCTTTGTACACAATAAAGCAAGCTTTTGAATCAGATTCCATACAAAGAAAAATTGAAATCATTGTAACTTTTGAACCGTTGAACTTGATCACCAAGAAAACTTCAAGAAATAGTTTTTTAGTCCACATGCAAAATATTGCAGATGGCGTTTTTATATCTTCAATTACTAAAGTCGCAGTTGCAGTATGTCTTTCAAGTAAGTTATAATTTTCACATTTTGGTACTCACTCTTAGCTGAATTGGAACATAAGTGGTTGTAGTCATCCATACTCGTACGTGATTGATGCGCTCCATGAAACCGCCTCGCTGGTTCTATCTATAGTGGGAACTACCTGCCAAAGAATAAGGAAAATGATGACATTTTTCATGAGTTTATCAGATATGTGTAGTTTGAAAAAACTTGCACATGATGAATGGATGAACTACATTGTTAGTTATGTACGAATTTTATGTTAGATCCCACGCCTTATGATGATCCCGGGTATTGAATTTCAGCAGTTCGTAAATTATATCCCACCGTTCAATATTCCTCAAATTGATTTAAACTCGTATGTAGTTCATGTACCAAACATAGAGGAAGCCCACATTCAATATGTTAGCTTTTCTGTTTGTTCATAATGATTACTTAAGCTATAGTTTCATGGAGAATTGATGTATTTTCTTGAAAATGTTGATCATATGAGAAATACTGAAATAGTACAATTTACATGGATAGAGGTGTAAATTGGGACGGGCCAGAACGTTTATGGCACAGTATAGCACATTAAAATTCGAGCACAACATGGCACAACACGTGATCGTCCCAGCATGGGCACAACACGTTTGTTTAATGTGTTGTGTTGTGCCAGACAAATAGGCACAGCACAGCACGCGGCACAGCACGACACGCTAAGAAAGCACGTCACATCACATTTGATGAATATTTCACAAAAGAATCACTTTTTTAGCCAATCTCTGACATTTTATTTTCGTTATGCTAATTTATTTATGTAATAATACATGTACTAACTAAAATATCCCTAAAATATTTATTTTGGAAAACGTAAAATAAGTGTGCTAGTGCAGCACAACACGGCACAACATGTTTATTTTTCTGGCACAACACGGCACAACATGTTTATTTTTCACAGCACAGCACGTCTAAATCTCTGGCACAGCCCAGCCCAGCACAACACGCATCATGCTAAGCACGTGACTTCGTGGGCTGGGATGTGTCGGCCGGGCCGGCACGTTTTACAAAAAAAATGTCTTTAGTTCACAAAATGAAAGGAAGCTTGATATTGCATTCCCGGACTAAATCAACCATAGTAGATTATGCTACCTTCAGTTCAAGAAAGTTATCCGATGACCGCTAAATTTATGCAACCGTAATCACCAGTACTTGTGTCCACATCTAATATAGCAGTGGCCAATTCGCTTCACCAGGATCGATGTTCGAATAATAACAGACTCCATATTTATCCACATCATGCTTCAGAGGGCTATTTAGTATCTCGTGCACAAAAGTAAGGGAAATAATTATCTTAATCAACGAAATCAAGTTTCACTGCAAGCAATATAGTTGCTCACATGTAAATCGATGATTTGGCTTTGTGTGAGCAAATGATTGAACATGTCAAAGTTTAGCTTTTCCACAATTAGGAAAAATTCAGATCAATTACTAATTAGCAGTCAGCACAGACAAAGAGAAGCAAGAAATTTGGTAACTTGACTACATGGGGGAGACCATCGATTATACTTGTATTACTCTTATAACATAATTGTTTTCAGTAAGGCAGTGGACCTTCTGAAATTGCTTGTTGCATGATATGTCCAAAGTAGTCAACTTTATTTTCATGGTGTGTGCTCGAGCGTATTCTAGAAAGAAATGAAGGTAATTGCATAAATACTAACTTTAGAGCTCTATATGCCAATGAGTTCCTAGTCGTTGCTGGGTATTGTCATTATTTCCGGGACTGATGGAATAGTTTTCATCTACATGTAGCTTTAATATCCTTAATTAAGATTTGAGACTCAAACTCAGTGTGTTCAGAATCACACATTGCGCCTGAATTTTCTACTTTTCTAGCTACACTATGAGTTCGCACCAATTATGTACATGCATTTCAAAGTCATTATGGTGTCACAAAGTGTCGTCTAAGTTGAAACCTCTACGTATACCCAATAAAAATGGACATTGCACCCTAATCAAGATGGGTGAATTTTGGCTATTAAAAAACAAATAAGAAGCGGTAACATGTTTTTCAATAGTATCTATCTATGTCTGTTTCTAAGATATCATGGTTCCATTTTTTTGTCCCCATTAAAAAGTTGATTTACCCATTTACCCAATTATGTTGGCCTGCAAATGTTGGTCTGCAATTTGGGTTTTGGTACATCTGACCAGATGTCAATATTATGTTCATAAGGAATCTTGTGCTAAAAACGGAAATTCTTAATATAACAGCAATTAAAACCTTATAATTGAATGTCGAAAATTGTATAAATATCGTTCAGAGATTTAATATATACCGAAAGTACGACAATTCCAAGGCCAAAGATTATTTTAATGCTTCCTTCATATATATTGGCCACCTTCTAAGCTGCACCAACCCCTCTAGTCCTAATTTCCTAGAATCACCGGCAAAATTTCTCCTTGTTTTACATCATTTACAGTTTCTCCCAGGCCCCATAATACACTGCACATTGTACATATTGCAATTCATTTCTCCTTGTTTTGCATTTATTTTTCATACTATTTCTCCTTGTTTTACATCATTTATAGTTTCTCCCACGCCCTCGACCACATTACACATTGTACATATTGCAATTCATATGCATTTATTTTTCATTCTTTCGCAATTACCCTTAACATTGTGCTTTCTCATCTTTTACATAGATATTCCAGTCTCTTCTAGAAAACCCATATTGACAAAGTAGAACTATCATATAATTTTCTATACAAAATACCAAATTTTCGAAATAGCCGCTTGTTTTACAATATTCAACATCATAAACTATGACAGTAAGAAGTTCCAATTTGGATAAAAAAACACAGAGGGATAATCATCGCATGCTCAATCGAAAACATAAACATTATCACCAGTGGTCCCTGTACCCTTTAATTGTATTCTCATTCAAATCTATATTAGTGTTCCGCAGTCCAAGAATTTATTCATTCATCGCCCTCCACCTCCTCTTAGAATAATTTCCTATGATCTTCTAAGAAGCAGCTAGTTATCAACTTAATAAGAACTGTCCTCAATAAAAAGGAGAAGGTGGTCCGTATAAGTTATTAATTGACTGCCCAAATTGCATAGTGCTGCAAGCATTCCACGCACGTAAGGAGTTCTAAGATTTGACATGCTAGAGCAATACTTTTTTTTAATGAATTTCATTTCTTCATATGACCGAGGTAATTGCGTACCAATTGGAATAAAGAGTACCTCATAAATCAATATAACTCAATTCGGTTACTTAAGTACGTGTACTCGTTCGCATACTTAGGTAGGTTACTTTCTAAAATCGGTTTGTTCATGAACTAAAATATTTATATATTAAGGACTGCAATCTTTGCAAACCGTGGCTATAATGTTCATGAATCGATTCGAGTGAATCAAAACCGATTTTGCTTCGATTGTGTCTTGTATACTTCTATAAGATCTAAGCAATTGAACAAATCTCGAACTAGTTCATTTGAGTCATTTGAACTAGATATGGTAAAGATGAATAAGGTTGATATGAAAGTGCTCATATGGCTAACCATTGGTTAACTATTGTTGAATCGACTAAGTTTACACGTTTAGGTACGGTTACTCAAACCTAAATAAAGTTAGATTTTATTTGTGTATAACAAGCTAAGTTCGATCTAATGGTTGAAAGAAATTAGCTTGAATCTAATCAGGTTTTCATCTAACGGTGAATATTGAATGCTTTGTTACAAAGGTAACTTAGATTGCAAACCCGGATTTGAAGACTATATAATAAAGGAGAAATCTAGCAACTGGGAAACCGAATCCCCACACCTCATGTGTGATACTAGTTGTATAATTAAGCTAGAGTTGATTCTCCTTTAACCTTAGGTTTTTCACGAAACCCTGTAGGTTAACGACTTAAAGACTTCATTGGGATTGTGAAGCCAGACCCAACTATTTTATTTGTAGTTGCGTGATCTGATCTTGTTGTTTCTATCGTGATTGAGTGCAATCGTAAGATTGGCTTGAGATTTATATCTCCGATAGGCAAGATAGAAAAATAGTCACAAACACCTTCGTCTCGTCGTTTGTGATTCCACAATATCTTGTTTCGTTAATCGATTAAGATTATTGTGAGGTGATTGATATTTCTAGGTTATCTTCGGGAATATAATTCTGGTATATCAATTGGTTCCTGTTCACCTTGATTTATCAAAAGATGGAACAAAACTCGTAGGTATTTATGTGGGAGAAAGATTTATTTATTCCTATAGACTTTTCTGTGTGATACAGATTTGTTTATCAAGTCTTCGACTTTGGGTCGTATCAACTCTTAGTTGTGGGTGAGATCAGCTAAGGGAATCAAGTGCGTAGTATCCTACTGGGATCAGAGACGTAAGGAACACAACTGTACCTTGAATCAGTGTGAGATTGATTAGGGTTCAACTACAGTCCAGATCGAAGTTAGTTTGTAGTAGGCTGTAGTGATGTACATTACAAATGAATAATCAGGCCTAATTCTGCAGGATCTACACTGCAGAGATTAGAGATAAAACCTCAAATGAGGGAAGAACAAACACTTAACAATTCTATTCGATAATATCCAGTTACAGACTCTCAAAGCTTATAAGGTAAAAGACCTGCGCTGGTACATGCCACTCACGCGCCTACTACTACTTTTACTAAATAGCATACGGTATGCCCCTAACAAGTGGTCAGCCCATTACCGGGATATGAAAAATACCCACCCCTCCATATCATCCTTGTCCTCAAGGATGTTAACCAGAATGCAGCTGCAACAAGTTGTAACCCATCTGTTGCAGAAGAGAGCTTTGCGACTACCAGCTATTTGAAGGAGATGAGTTGTGATTATGCATAAAGAAACAACTAATATGATGAGAAACTCTTGCCAAAACCATCTAAGAAACATAAACCCTTTATTGCACCATACATATATAGTGAGGTCATTGTATGAGGTAGACATCATCATTTCCTCCATTTGAGTAGCTATTGTAGAGTGTCGAGTTGCACTAATTTGTAGAGAAATAGTTGCTGCGGTGAATATCTCTGTAAAACGGTGTATAATTGCCCTGATGATGTGATATCTCGCTGATTTATGAGTTGAAATTATAATGTACGCAGAGAACTCTTGGAACTCCATCTGCCACAACTGTCTGCGAAGGACTCCCACAATCTCAACAACAATGGAACTGTATAGCTCTCTTTT
Source organism: Papaver armeniacum (assembly GCA_023531295.1). Taxonomy (NCBI): domain Eukaryota; kingdom Viridiplantae; phylum Streptophyta; class Magnoliopsida; order Ranunculales; family Papaveraceae; genus Papaver; species Papaver armeniacum. The sequence continues at coordinate 26,470 of JAJJWW010018169.1, read as the reverse complement.
ACATAAGTAAATGCCCTCCCAACTCCAATTACCAACAACTTCCATAAGCATTTCAGTGAATAACTCATAGAATCTGATTTCACCACTTAAACCATTGAAAATAACCCCATCACTTTTTGTGGATATATCTGCGACTCTCACCCCCCCTTTCATGAATTTCCACTCCTCTGCAATTCCCCTTTAGCTCATACCAAAGTAGTTGAAATCGTTTATCGGTCCTACTCAGTTGGGGAGCTTGGAGCGAGGAGCAATTAGTTCGGACTTGGAAATCGCCAAAACTCGGTCTAATACTCGGAATATATTTACTAGAGACTTATAAATTTCCTCTCACAAGTCATGATTTGTACCTAATTAAAAATAAATTTTAACACTATCATGTAATTAAGTGTGTAATATTTTTATATTGACCGTATTTATCATGTATTTAGAGGTTTTTTATATGATAACTCCCATATTAGGGGTTACAATTTTTTTTCTTATTTTAGTGCATAGAAGGCCAATTCGGAAAAATCGTTCACTCGTTTTCTCAAAAATCGATCCAAATCGGCAGAATTATCCATCTTAATCACTAAAAATCAAAAATACCTTGGAATCGGAAATCGCCTCGGTCATATAGCCTGTAGCGATTACTCGGCGAGTAATCGGCCTTGGAGAGCGATTTTGACTACACTGGCTTATAAAACAAACTCCACATTAAACATCCCAAGAGACCGGGTAAACCACATTTAAAACGTCTGCTATGACTATCTGAACCCATAGATCCAGATGATCCAGGTAACTCCATGAAAATCAACATGTAAACACAAGCATTTCTTCTACTCCGTGAACATATATCAATTAATTGGTAGTCTAATCTCAAAAGATAACCATATCTTCTTACAAGTGCGAGGATGGACAGTCCAAGCATCTTTTTAATTCCTACTACACTTACAAGGAATGCCTTCCATCCAACAAGACACCATTTATTATTACATACAACAATAAGGCTAGGTAATCTATTACCATTTCCACGACTAACTGTGGATATCTCCATCTTCCTGGACTCTTTCATTAGTGCAGAAGAGCACATAAATTTAACCCGCAACTAATCAAAGAGTAAATGTGCATTTCCAGACTCAAACCCTCTTATCACATGAAGTATTAATTGAGTTCAGAAACAGTACCTTGTAGCAGCATTCTAGTACAATGTTCCTTATTGAGCAATAATAAACCCAATGATTGATTGTTACAATGGAAGTACTGTCGAGCATTAACCAATGTGAAAAAAGGCTGATCCTATCCATCCATATGATTCCACTCTGCTGGAACTACACCCTTGTTCATACAATAAACTCAACATGAAACTTCTCAAATGTGTAGATAACCCAGCTTTAGCTGCCAGCAAGATGGATGTTATATTTATTTTAACGGAACTTCGATAGTGCTGCAAGATAGTCACCTCTTTGTACTGTGCACGGCCTCTTCGGGTGTGACTGGCGAGAACGATCTCCTTCTCATACTCAAGCATAAGAAGGACGAATGGATGAGGTATGATACCACTAAGCCTGTGCTTGAAACCTTCAACGTAATAATTAACAATACACATGTCGTCCTCTTGCTTCCATTTTCACATGGACACCATTCTTGAGTTGTAAGAGTAAGTGAGTTTGATAACCATTGAAGCTACAAGCACTACTGCCGCAAACGATAAGGCTGGGTGACCCAAGTATTGTACTGAAAACCCATTTTAACCCTCTACCATTTGTATTTACAAGCATCTTTTTGATTCCCACTGTCCTTACAAGTACACAATCAATAAAGGAACAATTCTCCTCGGTATGGCATGCAATTACCCACATAAACTTGTAAAACAATTGAGAATATAGAGTTGAAGCGCATTTATGCACACCCATCAGTTGGTTGCAGCCAAAATTCTGATGCTGAGCACAGTCAGGCGAGTAGAAATAACTCCACGTGGAATAAACCATTATCATTATAACTCCCTCATGAAATCAAAAACTCCCAAAAATTTCAGGTGTAAGTAATAAGACGTGCAAGAACCCGATTTCTGAAAGATAAATATGACCTTGCACCACTGTGGGAATTGAAATAAGAAACGTCTGGAGGTACCTAAGCTCCTTCAAGGGAATTTTCCACACAACAACTCTACTCAATCTGGAGGTATAAGTAATAAAACTCCGAGCTATATAATGTGCAATTTTGACGAAAAGTTTTTGTACCTTTCCACTCCCTTGTATTACAGAATGAGTGACCAAGTTAGTGAGTAACCCGCACATTAGATGCAAGAATACATAACTTATATCACCACTGCCACTCCAGATTCCAACATGGTACATTTGATCAAATAGTTCTCGAGCTTTGCCATAAGCAGCTTCCTTTGTCATTTGAAGTAGAAAAACAGTCCAGAGAATCTTACCTTGTTGCCGCTTTCTATCTAACAACTTGCAATCATCCTAACTATCACCCTTTTCAACAAGGAGAAACATATTCGACTTCACTAAGAACAATTCAAAACTAGAAGAAATAATTACACCGAAACGTAATTCAAAGCTTCTTCTGTAGTAATAGTGCATCTTACTCAATGCCAGCAACCTTCCTCTATCCAGTATCAGCCTACTATACTTAGCACTAGATGAAATATCACGTATAAAAGTAATTTGAGTTAGGTGCGTGACGAAATACAACCTGTTAATAGTTTCAAACTGCTTCCCTCGATCAAATAACCTTCTCATAACTTCCCACTCAAGAATTTTATCAAATATACGCCAAGCAGTAGTAATAAAACCATAATTCTCTAGCATACAAGCAATTGCATCACTAGAAAACCCATTTAATTGATACTCACTGTGATAAACAAGCTTTTGAACAATTTCCATATATAATCTATCCAAATTTGAAAACCCATGCAGTAAGGAAACCCCAATTTAGAATCAAACTTCAATTTGTCTTTTCCACGATCAAATAAGATTCAATCATAATAAAGACAACAATCTAAACATTCTACAGTAGACAGTTTCTTCAAAACATTCAACTCCCTCGAATTCTCAATTCTATTATTATTCTGATTGAATGTATTGAAATAATTTACCTCATGAGATGTAACTCTATTACTTTGAAAACCCACCACAAATTTAGCTCCAGGATGGAAGGGTTTACCTTCTAGGTAATGCAGAAACATCAAATTCTCCTTATGGCCCTCACGAGAAGGATGAACGAGTTCAAATTTGTGAGACGCAAAGTGTTGGTGAAGCTTCTCACAGTTGCGAATAGAACAGTTAGGGTTAGCATCCTCAACATTAGACGACTGGATTCCAGAATAAGCTTTACAAATATTACCCAATTGTCCCACTAAACTGAAATCATTGTAAGTTACTTCCAACTTATCATCAATTTGTTCCTGATTAGTGGAAGATTGAGAATTAGAACAACAATTTAGGTCGCTAACTTGATTTGTATCTGTAAAATCTTCTTCTTCTTCCATTGAGGTTGATGATTTTTGGTTGGAATCGGTGACCAACTCTAAGTTAATTGAGTCTCCTACCAATTATTCGCTGTGAATTACATCCTCCATCTTTGTTATTTCTACACCCTCAGCAACTTCGACCGAAGTTTCCTCCGATGGTGGTACCTGGTTTAATTTTCTAGTGTGAAGAATTGACTCTATCTTCCTTTCTGCGTGATTGATGAGATTCAACAAATTCAGAAGATTCTGGTTCCGATTTGGTGAACTATCTCCCAGTTGAATTAAGTAATCCAATCGAAGATTAATTACTTCACTCCTTGCACTCATTATAGCCCTCAAATCATCCATGATCAATCCAAGGAAAGACCGTCTCTGATACCACTTGTAGTGATCTACACTACAAATGAATAATCAGGCCTAATTCTGCAGGATCTACACTGCAGAGATTAGAGATAAAACCTGAAAGGAGGGAAGAACAAACACTTAACAATTCTATTAGATAATATCCAGTTACAGACTCTCAAAGCTTATAAGGAAAAAGACCTGCGCTGTCACATGCCACTGTGCCTACTACTACTTTTACTAAATAGCATACGGTCTGCCCCTAACAAGTGGTCAGCCCATAACCTGGACATGACATATGCTAGTGTCTATAGCAGCTTAATATAGTATGGTGTTCAATCTGGACTAGGTCCCGAGGTTTTTCTGCATTTGCGGTTTCCTCGTTAACAAAACTTCTTGTGTCTGTGTTATTTCTTTTCCGCATTATATTTTGTTATATAATTGAAATATCACAGGTTGTACGTTGAATCGATCAATTGGTAAATCCAACCTTTGGTTGTTGATTGAAATTGATTGATCCTTGAACATTGGTCTTTGGTACCGTTCAAGTTATCTCTCTTATATTCAATCGGGCTCGCAAATTATTATTTGTTTGATTGCAGATTGAATTGAGAGATTGAGATATAACTCTTTAATATACTCTTCTTCAGATTGAGTCTAACCGTCTAGTTGATTCTCTTGTAAGTATATTGGAGTTAGTCCATACAGATTGCTAAGCGAAATATTGGGTGTGGTTGTTAGGCCCCCACTTTTTCAGAAGTTTTATGGAGATTGAGCTTAAAATTTATCTTTTCTTTTTAGACCAACATGTATTCTATTTCCTTGGAATACAATCTGATTTAGGTTGAACCATATGTAGTGTTCTTGTTACATATGGTGTTATTTTGTGTGTTGTTGAGTATGCTAATACTAGTGCAAAGTTCTGATTTCGGCATAAGGTTGTTTAGCTTCATGTTTAGGTTCAAGTGATGATCATTAAGGAGCTGAAATTCCAACATTCAACTTCTATTTCACCTAGTTATTACATATTCAGCAGTTAGGGTGATTGTAAGGTTGGGGTTTTGGATTGTTTTCTTTCCAAGGTTGTAGTTTTCTCACATATGGTGGTTTGGTACTTCATACTTGATGTGGTGGGACTGAAAAACCGGACAACAAATATTGGAGCAGTTGTAGAAGGTTTATGCATCACAATAAAGGTATATTCACATTGTGGCAGTTTTGTACTTCTGAAGATGGCGGTTTTGTTGCAAGTATTGAGTCTGAATTTTCAGTTTAGGAAAATTGTAACTTGTAATAGTTTTTAGCTTCCATTACTCGACTAAGTGTTGCCAAAGTGATGCTTTGAGAGTATGTGGAAGTGTTTTAATGAGAATTATGAGATTGTGGTGGTTTGTTTTGATTCATTCAAAAATTGTAAACACGAATCTTGCCCAAAGGTGTTTTGTGTTTATAAAATTTGATGTGAATCAAGTCTCATATGAGTGAAAGATTTTCATATTAGAATTTGTCATAAACTTATTAAGACTCATTGTATGTCGTATTTTCTTCCCAAAGATGATTTACGATGATACAGAGTTTTGTTTTGAGTTTATGATGTTATTGTTCTTGCTTATTGATTTGTTATCTATGTGTTTGTTCGTATAGCAATATAAAGTGATAATAAGCATGTATGTGTTGTGTTTGAATCTGAAATTCAGTGGGAGTGATGTTTTTGGTTTTGTCATCATGTTTGTTCCCATATATTGTGAATCTAAATTTCAGTGGAATTGTGATTGTGATTTTCATCAAGTTTATTCCATATGTTTGAATATGAAATTCAGAGGGTGTGATGTTTGTAGCTTCTTTATCATCATTCTCTTATTCTTGTAAGGTTTATATGCTTATAAAGTAATATTTGGTTTAAGACAAAGCATATTTGTTATATATGTTGCGGTGACATCTAAAATTTGATGTGAATGTGATGTTTATGGCTTTATCATTGTGTTCGTTTCCTTATTTGTTAAGGTGTATATGCTCATAAAGTAGTCTCTGGTATGAGACATGGTTCTCATTCTATATCATCAGTGACCTAGAGTTATTGGTCTCATTATGAATACGAGCATAGTGCTTAATTCGTGCAAGACAATGGGGATATCAATAAGGAGAAAAAGCGGGTGATGTAAGAGCGTATGTGTGTTGCTTGTATGGCTTTAAGCCAAGCCAATAAAGTTACAAGTGCAATTCAGTTTTGGCATAAGGTTAAGTCAAATAAAGTCTTTAAAGTTCAGTTTGGTTTTGGCATCAGGCTAAACCAATAAAATGTTTTCTATTTTAAAATAAAATAAAATACTTTACTTGAGAATAGTAGACCGTCTAGTTTTCTGATTGTATAAATGGCTTACGTATCTTAAATGTGATGTGTAGATCTCTATAATCGAAGGCTAGCGTGCTATTTTACTTAAGTGTGTGGCTAGTATAAAATTTTAAAAATTGTTGTTGCTGAAAATTTTTGTTGCTTAACCAAGTGAGAGATGTTAGACTTTTTATGGTTTGCGCAACAAATCGTGTTTAGACTAAGCTAATGCATGTTTAGTATAAGCTAATCTCTGTTTTGTTTATAGTATGTTTATGGTTTAAATCATGCACTTAAGTCTTGTTTAAGGTTAATGCTAGATAAGGTTGAAACTAGCATGACACGGCTCTTGTCCTATGAGATGTCTAATGTAGACATGAGGTGTCCTCCAAATCATGATGGTAAGGTTGGAGTGACATGTGGCAAGCATGACTAGGACTCACTTCTAGCCTCATATATGTTTTATAAAGCAAATCAGTTTTCATCCATCATTAAGTAATGCGAGGAAATAGAAGTTGATAATAAGTCATGAAGGTTAAGTGTGTTGAGTGTTTCTATTTCCTTGTAATACAATCTAATTTAGGTTGAACCATATATATGTAGTGTTCTTGTTGCATCCGATGTTGTTTTGTGTGTTGTTGAGTATGCTAATACTAGTGTTAAGTTATATTTCCTTGTATGTTGTTGAGTATGCTAATACTATTAATCAATGTTGTTTAGCATCATGTTTAGGTTCAAGTGATGATCATTAAGGAACTGAAATTCCAACATTGGTTAATAGTTTCGTCACTGAAATTAACAAAGGGGAAGACTATTAGAGCCTCGCTCCATTGAAACCACAAAAATTTACATGTCAAGCTTGTTGTCAATGTTAGATGATCCCAAAACTACGTTTTGAGTTATAATCTACTAAAGTCAGTCTCGGTTTATGATTGGAGTATCGTAGTTGAATATCAGAAATCATCGAATACTCTCTAAGACTGAATACTGAAGAACAACAAAGACATCTATAAGAATTTGATCAACAAAGATATGTGAAGCCTGACTATCATGTCTACTCGTTACTTTTACCACTCTTTCTTATGAGATAATATTATATGGTATATGATGAAATATAAAAAAAAATTAGTTTTAGATACAAGCCAGTATCTGACTAACCTCGAAACATAAATTTTAAGCATTGGTTGGATTTTCGTAGGAGTCGGTTTACTCATGGCCTTCCTTGTATTTTATCTAACTTCAGCGACAATGGATAAAATACATGAATAAATTCCTTACTTTCATGAATATCTTTCCTTCGACACAAAAGAGAGTAAAGTTTGATGCTACGAAGTCATGAACATGATTAGGCAAGAACCAAAAAAAAAAAAAAAATTTTAGCATCCGAGAGCAGATTCTATCTGATAGACCAACGCCAACCTCCATAATATTGTTTTCCTTTAAAAATGAAATTCGAAAAAGAAAAAATTATAAATTAGCATAGAGGGAAGGGGAGAGGGAGATAAGAGAGACGATAAACAAGGGAGAGAATGGGTTTAGAACGGAGAAACCTACCAAGAATTATGTCAATTGGGTTAGTTGTTAACTTATTATCAATGAATGTAAACGTAATTGGCTCTGATTTGAATACCTTTAGGTTTATTGGTAGGGGCCATATTCTTCACAACTTTGAAATGGTAAAGAGTTGATATTTTTTTCTAAATCGGCTTGGATTTTTTTTATTCTATATAACCTTTTCTTTTCAAAATTGGAAGAAAAAAAACATTCACGGTTAGAACTAGAGTTTTGTTTTTACGATCAAAATTCAAACTGTCAAACATAAAGTTCAATTACGGAGTTAGCTTCTTAACCGACAAAAAGGTTTAGCGACAAAAGAAATACAAAAAAATGATTTTTGTTAAAGGGAGAGCAAAAATGGATCCGAGGTGAGCGAAAATCGTAGTTGACTCACTAACTAGGTCGATGCCTATAATGAGTTTTGACTCGGACAAGTTTACCCTTCACATGCTTGCAAACCAAGCTTAACTCCAAGCTCCAAACCAGTCAAAGGCTTCTTTCTTCTTACTTTTTCTTCCATACAGTGGAAATCTATATTTCATCATAAGCCTAATCTATGTTATGTAGTGATCATTAAAAACCAACATCCAAAGCCAGTTATGCAGTGACCATTGATCGATAGTCGAGCCAGGGGCGTAGCCAGCCCATTGCAAGGGGGTGCACTTGTACATGACCCTGTGTTGTTCTATATTTCCTAACATTACTTCTGGGGTTTAGGGTTTAATGGTGTTTTTGGTTGTTGGTGATGATAAAAATTCTGATTTTATTCCGTTGAATTTCCGTTCCAAAAATTATACATTAGGTTAACTTAATAAGCACGGTTAGGGTAAAGGGCTTATTGGGCAAAAAAAAAAAAACTCAAAAATGAACTCAAGTTACAAATCGGCCTGATTAGTGAGTCAACTACGATCCATTTTTCTCTCCCTTTACAAAAATCCAAGAAAATTGAACCACGTGAAGATTCTCAGATCGAGGAGCGACGAACCTGTGGGCATGGACGGAGCCAGAAACTCTCCCGAGGTATAGCAAAAAGTAGGTTTCGGGTTCCAAAATCTCAGAAAATTTAGCAAATTTAGGCTTGTGATCCGATTTAGTAGATCTTGCATTTGCTTTTAACTGCCTCTTCCATTGTTGTTGGCGAAGTTGGATGTTTTTCACATTTCAAAAGGGTGAAATATTTAATTGTTGGGTTTTCAGGCTAGGTTTTGACACGTAGGAATTAATGTAAGTCTGGCTTACTTTTTGTGGCTCCAATCGGAAGCCAAAGGCCCAAAGCGTTATAGTATCATTTTATTTTACAAAAAATGTCATTACAAGTAAATTCAAGTGCCCCTTATCAATGAAAAATCTGGAAATGACTAATTAGCCCTTATTGTTAATAATCAAGATTAGTAATGATAATCAAGATTAGTGTTGATAATTAATTTTCACTTATTATAACTCTAAAATCAGATTTTTAGAGTTATAAAAAAAAAATTTTGAGGAGAAGAAAAAGAAAACTTATGTGATATTTGTGAAAACCCTAGATTTTGATTCACTCAACCAAAATGAGTGATTCCGTGACCCTAAGATACTTCTAAATTAGTTCCCATTAGTTTTTTCTCGCTCAAAATTATCTAAAGTACATAACAAAATCAAAAATTTTGAATTTTCAGAAGAACTTACGGTTGTAATTTTGTTTGTTACCAGAGTTACGGTTCGTAAGTTATCGAATACCAACCGTAACTGGTTAAATTTGGGGAAGATCCAATCGTAAAACCAGTTACGGTTGGTAACTAAATGCTCGATACCAACCGTAACTAAGTTACGGTTGGTAATAAATAACTCGATACCAACCGTGAATCGAGATACGGTTGGTAAACTAAAATAGTTACCAAATCGAAATCGAAGAAAATTCTCAGATATAAGAACATACGGTTGGTAATTGAACTATACGGTTGGTAATTGAACATACGGTTAGTTACCAAACTAAAATAGTTACCAACCGTATGTTCTTCAAAATCTCCAGTTACGGTTTGTAATTGAGTTATTACCAACCGTAACTCACATAAACCCAGAAATTTCAATTTCAATTTTCATACAAAACCCTAATTTTTGATACAAAATTAACTTAAATCCAACACGATAAACTAAACCCTAACTGGGTTTTTCCAAACATTTTTCAAATCGCCGATTAATCGAAGACGATGAAATTTTCACTTTTAATGGAGGTTACGGTTGATGGAGGAGAAGAGAAGATGGAAAAAAAAACTGATTTGAATTTTTTTGATTCATTAGGTTTAAAAAAAATTGATTTGATTTTGGTTAATTTAAGGTGAAAAGGGTAATCTAGTCAATCTACACCCCCTATAGGACACCCCTTAACCAATAAGAGGGACATTGCTATCACACTTGCCGCCCCTCTACCATTTCTTGCCGCCCCTTTACCAAGCTTGTTTATTTTAGTGCTAGGCAATGCAAAATTTACCGGTGCACCACTGTTTGAGAAGTTCAAACTTCAAATTCAAAGGTGTTGTATTCCTTAACCTTTCTTCCCCGCACAGCACGTGTGTCGAACTCTTTATTCCTCCACTAGCATCGAGGTAGTACCCCACTTGTTTATAATTATCATTACGAAGTTCACCAACAGTAAAAGGTTGACTACCAAAAAAAAATACTAACAAAGAACAGCAAAAGGGCATATTGCATAAGCTACCAATTCAAAATAATCAGTGTGTAGAGATCAAGAAAAAAAAGCTCAATGTGGGTGGGAATGGTGCATAAGCCATCCCTCTTGGCTGCAGATTGTGGATCACTGCCCGCGGTTGAACAACCTGCTATAAGATCTTCTCGAAGTCGGAGGCATAAATTCAGAATAATATTACTGTTTCATAGTTTTTCCAAAAAATGTAAATGAAGCTCATAAATTATGTCTCCTCGCTATAAAAGTGAAACTGCAAGCAAGAAGGACTACTTCTCCTTCAATCACCATGATTTATAAGGGCTCATACCAGTCCATCGATCTAATGATCAGGATCGTCAGGATCGTTTGTCCTATATAGACTGATATCATCCCCTAATAGAGCTAATATCAGCCCTATAAATCATGTCAATCACAACTCTGCATGGAGATACATTGATTTTGGAACTTCAAAATAGTTTCTTAAGTTAACTGAAAATGTTTCTGTTCATCGGCATGGAATCCTCAGTCAGGTAAATTCACTCACGATTCTCACTTCTTGCATTTAGTACTAGTGCAGAGTGTCATAAATATGACCCCGTTCCGTTGGTTTTTTCGAGACTACTACCGAACCAAGACAGTAATATTACTAGTACAAAAGACATTTTTTTTCTTCACATTCTCCCAAACAAAAACCCAAGTCAGTCACATTCTCAGTCTCTCCCTCCCTCTCTCTTTTTTTCTTCGAATTTTTCTTTTTGGTTGCAAGCAAGAACAGATTTGAAAGAGAAAATAAAGAAATTATACTAATTGTTGCAGAGATTTGAAGATAATTTTGTTTTTAAGGTTTCGATTTTGAACTTTTTGAAACAAGGCGAATATGCAATAGGAAGGGTTGTGTTTTTCATCTTTACTCATCTTGTTTAAAGGATTTGGGGTTTTTGTCTGTGGTTTGATTCTTCTTTTTTTCCTTCCAATTTGGGTTTCCTTTTTGTTGAAAAAGTATTCATTCATTTGGTAAATTTGTGAATATTGGTGTTACAGTCTTACAGAGTGAATTAGGGTTATTTTAGGATGATGGGTTTTCAGGGTTTTAATTAGGATTTCCATGGTTTCAAGTAGATTTTTTTTTTTTTTTTTTTTTTTTTTTTTTTTTTTGGTACAAGGGGATTTGTGTTGCAGACGGAGACACTAAGGGTCCGGATTTCTGAACTTTTTTGATTGATTCATGTCAACCTAAATGACGTTATTGATAAACATAGATTGGTACTGGTACTGCATGGAGTGACGATGGAATAGGAGGAGTTCCTCAATGGCTCCCTGGAAAAACTTTCTTTTACAAGTTTGTTGCTGATAGGGTAAGTTTCTAATTGTCCAAGCTTGATTCAGATTTCAGACACATTACTTTTGAACTGGTTATTGATTTGCTGATTTTGCAGTCTTGGTCATATTTCTACTATGGGAATTATGGGTCCATACAGGTAGCAGTTCCTGAACAAGCATTATTGCATGATGATTACGAAATAACTATCCTTGATGATTGGTGTCATGAGGAGGGTACTTATGAACTAGCTACTGGTTTAGCTTCTAAACCTTGTGTCTGGGTTGCAGAACCTAAGGTCAGTTATCAGAATTCTAGTTCTATAATTCACTTATGACTTATAATTGCACTAATTGATGATTTTGATGTTTTATCCCCAAAATTTGCAGTCACTATTGGTTCGTGGAAGAGTAAGGTTCAATTGTTCCTCACAAACCAATGGCATTTCAGATGGATGTAACGGGACGAAGCCTGAATGTGCTCCTTGTGTGATAACTGTTGTTCAAGGGAAAATTATTTGGTTAAGAATTTCAAGCTTCACATCTTTTTCTGTACTAAATTTCGAACTTGAGGTAATAATTTCTCTAATATGGCTATACTAGCGATAGATGCTCCTACAGGGCTACAAGTCGAGCAACATTTTTCCACCCGTGTAATTTTAGAATCCCCTTGCTTGGCCTATTTTAATCCACTTGGACTATCCACAGTGTTGTTAATTTATAGCCCGTGTTACAATTTCACACGCAATGACCTGGTGTGTAGTTATAATTTAGCATTATGGCATGTGTCAAATTTGGCAATCTGAAGTTGCATATGCTATAACCGGATCTAGAATGAGTTTGGTGTGCGACTTAATCTTTACCTGCCATTGGGATACTTCTAGGTAGAATGGGGTTGGTTTTCATTTGTGGCAGAGAACCTACACATCAGATTCAATCCAAGAAGTCTAGTTTGGAGCTCCGATAGAGCCTGATTAATCTCTCCTTGTTGCCTAATCAGTTGTTACATTTTATGAATCAATGCTGGATACTGGATTTCGTTTTATGTAATGCAGGGGCATAACATGGCAGTATTAGAAGCCAATGGACATTTTGCTGAGCCATTCATTGTCCGAAACCTGAATATTTACCCCGGCAAAACTTATTTTGTTTTAATGAAAACCGATCAAGATCCATCCAAGATTTATTGGGTTGCCTTTAATGTTATTGGTGGAAAACCGGCAGCATCAACCCATTTAGCCATCTTAAATTACGATCCTAACTATAACCATAGACCTCCAACATCTACTCCGCCTGCAGTTCGCTTTTGGTCCTTGTGGAGCAATTTCTCGCAGTCCACACATCTTGGCAGAAATTAGGTGTTTCTTTTGTTACTGTTTGATCTGCAAGAGCATATCTACTGGGGAATGGTTATGATGAGAAAAGCTGTTGGTGGCACGTGATTGGCAATAGAAGAAAGGTTATGATTGTTGCAGAGCCATTTTGAGGTCATCTTAATCTGTGACTTGAATTTATGTAGTTTTAGATGATGTATTTTTTCTGATGATTTTCTTATGAAGCATTTTTGATTATTTAATTTAATCTAGTTTAATGATTTGTTCTTTGAATGAAATAGGGTAAGAACTGAAATTAGTGAATTGACTCCATTACTTGATTAAACCCTAAAATGAAATTCAATTTGTGTCTTCACTCTTATATCAAATATCCATGCCAATATCCACACCCCAGAATAGTTTGATTGAATAACCCCAAAGGAAAGATCCACATTGTGTATATATACAGTGCCATTTGATGGGGTGTTCACCCACTACTTTCGTATGTGGGAAGTGTCTCCTTAGCTCACTATTCCATTCAGTATCATATGGTTTCGATAGTTTGTATTAGAATTTTCTATGCTATTTAGCAGATTCTGGAGATTTTTGTGTTCTTATTTGTTTTGCGTACTCCGTCTTAATATTACAATGTAATGAATGGTTTTCCCTTTGAGTCACTAGCAAGTTCTTCAATCATTCATTGTAGAGTTCTATGCTCAGTTAAGACATTGCGGAGAAGTGTTTTAGATACTTTCATTTAGTTACCCAGTTAACTTTTTAAAATAATTCATAGTGATGGTAGGTGGACAATAAATAATATCATTGCATAAAACGTATCAAAAAACTCTAGTGGAATTGTAAAATTTGACAGAACTTGAGTGATGGATCGCCCCTGCATCATTGAGCATATTCTAAACTCAAGTTGGGTGTCATATTGGTTTGGTTCTAAACCGATGACAGGTTAATTATGGCCATATTTTAAGAGTCTTAGTGCCTTGGATATTGCACAAGTTGCAACCACTCTCTATTGTGAAATATCTGTGTGTTGAAATCCTGTCTTGTGGAATTGTTTGGTTGCGTAGTTAATTGATGATAGAACAAAAAGGAGGTTCAGTTCTTGCAATATCTTCTACTTTGGGTTATCAGTCTAAAAATTATAATCCATGCTTCGCAAAAAAATCTCAGTCAATTTTTATCCCATTCCTTTACCTTATGTGAATAGAAAATGTAATACTTTATCGGATTGACCAACAGAGTATTTCCTCCGAGAAGGACCAGCAAAATCTCAGCTCCTTGGTATGTGTCTTGCTTAGTTGCTTAGCTATCATAATTTCCACAAAGAACTTTTCTCAAAAATTTTGCTGCATACATGTGCCATGTTCCTTAAGAGGTGCCGCTAAAATTAGCCCCTAGCTAGTATTGCAGTCAGTAGTAGTAAATGTTTGCCATATTTGGACTTTTGTTATTTTTGAGGAAAGTATACGATTCCCGATCCTCGATCCTCGTTTGAAACCCTAGAATGGATACATGTAATCCATGAATTCATTAAACCCTACAACCCATTACTCAACTCCCATGTCGATGTCGTCCATTTCTTCACTGTAATTCCTTCATTCCTTTCTCTTCTCAATTTTCATTGAAAATTTTACCTTCTTTTCTCTCTCTAATTTCCTCCCTTCTCTTCTACAGGATAAACTTTGGGAATTTGTTGATCCCATTGATAATCTTCTTCAAATCCCATCTGGAGTCATTCAGGTGAGGAAACATTGTTCCTTTATATTTAGGTTTAGTTAATAATGATTAAAAATAGTTCCTTTCTATCTGTAATGGCATGTTTTTTTTTTTATAAATATTATGTGGTATTCAAATGCCAGGACTATTGGCCTTGTAATATGTCTTGACATTGAGATCTCTTGTTTTTCCTCGAGCGCCAGCAGATTTACAAAGGGCATGTCCAATTTCTTGTATTGCATTTTGCTATTTGATGCAATTGGCTTATATGATTAAATTTGAGTGTGTTTTTTAATTGTTTATGCTATAGATTAACTTGGTTAAGTTCTTGTAGGTGTTACCTGACTTCCCCATGATTCGGGAGAATAATGTTCTTGTTCAAGGCATGTGGAGCAGCAAATGAAACCTAGAATGGATGCATGCAATTCATGATTTCATTAAACCCTACAAACCCCTTCTCAACTCTCACGTCATCCATTTCTTCACTGTAATTTCTTTCATTCCTATCTCTTCTCAATTTCCCCCTGGATTTATTACCTCTTTTGTTGTTGCTTTTTTTCTGAAAATTGCCCTGTGCAGGATAAACTTTGGAAATGCATGTTGATCAACAACGCCTTCATCATGAACCCATGCAGATCTTTCTTCAATTTTTGAATCTGAGCTTGGGGTATGGATGCAGTTGAATTCAATCTTGTATAGGCAAGTGCAGTCAGTCAGTCATACACGTTGGCATTTATTTATTTTTATTCGAATGAGTAATTATATGAATCCGAGTAGTATTAAAAGTTAAATTGACGCTTCAGGTGACAGAGGTTCAATCACTATAGAATCGCTAAGAACAACCATTGCCAGTTTTCAACGTCTATTGGTGTCAACTAGACAACTTATCTGTATCTCAGTAAACAAGTTCCAGTCATAGCTAGGTAATGCCCCAATTTCCTCTTACTCAAATATACAAATTTTATGTCCAGTTGAAGTGCTCTCTTTGATCTAGTCACTCTTTAAAACAGAACAGAAGATAACGTGATTAAGACAAATTACATTACTGGATTAGGCTGTATGTCTGTTTAATGGGTAGTTCGCATTGCATTGCTAATTGATCATTGAAATTAGGTGCACTGATCCAAATTATCTAACTGTTTAACTTGGATTTTTCTATTATGAATAAAGTTGTTGATTTACACTTAAAAAAATCAAGTTGAGTAAAGAACTGAAGTTGAGTGGGTCTTGCTCAAATTGAGTACTAAAACAAAATCTTCTTTCACACATTTACATCTAACCGCGATATTTTGCTCCTGTTGTCTGGTAAGAGTGGTTGTCTGACTCTGAAGGCACCTTTGATCTGGGAAATGGAGTCCACTAATCAATTTAATTATGATGAAGAGCTCATGTGTGAAGAAACTAGGATTTGAGTAGAAAGCTTGATCTTTTTGTTGTTTTCCTGTAATGGCCATATGGGTTTTGACTGATTTGGGTCTCATCTAACAGGTACCATAGGTGGTATTTCGGTTTGTATTTATAAGCACTTAAACAGATTGAAGAGGACTATTGGGAACTGAATCGGTTGTGGCCAAGAAGCCACCACTACCTACACCTGATGTTATAATAAACCAGAAATTTGGTGCCAAGGCGGTTTGCAAGACAAAAGAACTGAATGAATTTGTACAAAATGTTTGCTCAGGGTTAGCCATTCTGCAGCAAGGTCCTTGTTTGTTCACTGCTGGTTGCAGCTTCCAGATTGATGGTTACTTTAGAGGTCTGCAATAGAAAGAAAGATGCTGAGCAGTCCGCTGCAAAGATTGCTATCCAAAAGGTATAGTTCTTTCCTTATTTTTTCCCTTTTACTGTTTGAATTTGAATGTCTATTGTAGTTGCATAGATCGTTTTGTAATCTTTTCGTGTATGAAATATAATGCAGCTTGGCATCCAGACAACGACAAATGATCTGACCGTAGAGGAACTATGTGATGAGTTAGTCACTCGTGCATCTTATGTATTTTTGGACGAGGTTTGTGTTTCTTTTTTTAGTTTTAACGGTCACTTTACTTAATTAGAACCATGTTTAGCATAATTCTCATTCCCATTCTGACATTAAATTTTATCTATTCTGTTTTTGAATAATGTGGTAAGGTTTCTTTCATCTGCTCATCCGCCGACTGGCAACTTACAAGCTGCATTAACGAGAAGAGGTCATTTTTCGGGTTTGGTTCCTGCGTCCATTCTGTCCAGACACTATTGAGGCTGTAATTAATGAGAACCCTTCAGCAGAAAGCATTTGCGTTGAAGCCATACGTTTGCTCTCTTGAGAAACCTGTCCAGCCGCTGTCTCTTAATATTTTTTCCAAAGAATATTACGTTGATGTCATTGCAGAAAATTTAGGCGTTGCAGTTGCTTCTCATGTTCATCTCTCCAGGTGGGTAGAACAAATAAACTACAGCAACATTTTTTGGTTGATTTATATTTATATACACACGCCTCAACTAGGCATAGGCATAACAAAACATTTTGTGGTTGATTTACATTTAGCTAACTATCAAACCCGACTATAAAATAGTGGACGACGCAGTGTTAGGTTTGAGCATTCTTGACCCATGACCTGTAAACCCAGCTCGCTATGTTGTTTTTCTTCAAGTAAGGTTTAAACTAGTCGGGTTTATAACTGGGGAAATGCTGATATTTTGTCGGGTTACTTGGATCTATATGTACAGAGCAGGGTGGATGGAATCTTGTCCATGATCCTCTGACCACGTCGTATGGCCATTAACCCAAATTTTCTTTTGCAGGATGATTGGCAAATTTTCATTTGAGATGAGATTGAGTTTTTCTCCATTGGGACTTCCGCTGAAATCTGATTCAACAGTGGAAGATCTTGCATATGAAGCAGAAACTCTCAATTTAAGGGCATCATATCTTTCTGGTCAAAATATTCATGGAGACATGTGGAAATGTAAAGATCTTTTCCATGAACACGTAACACTAGACAGGTATGTATTCCCATGCGTGTCACTATAGGCCCACTAATTATGTCATAGGTCTCGTGTAATTGCATTTAGGATGAAAAAAGGTGGGAATATCGTGTATATGACGTACATTATTTCCTTCCATCTTTAAACTTGCTTGAATTTTATTGTGTATTTATTTATTTTGGAAAAAAGATGTGATTAATAGCTAAATGACTTCTCATATTTTATTTTTTTCCAGTGTTTCTTAAAATTTTCCAGCTTTTAATTATTGTTATTCTTGACGGAACTGCTTAATCCAGGATGCTTGTTGGTAGGCGCAGATGGAGGTTATAAGTTATCTAGAAACGCAATAATTGCAGCAGACTTCCCCCCAGCGTTCACTACATGTATGAACTGGAGAGGTTCCTATCCTAGGGATCTTCTATCTACATTTTGCCGTCTTCATTGGCTACCTGAACATGAACTGCTACAGCTTGTGTCAATGATTCTACTCAATCTCCCATTAAAAACAAAAAAGATGATTATATCAAAACCAGTGGAAGAAACTGCAAATGGAGGTTTTGTAGAGGCTAACAGTGGGGAGTTGATGATGGGTGCTGGAACCAACTTTAAGTGTGATGTGAAGATAGTATCCACGAGCCACGATGTGGTTATGGAGTGCTCACCTGGAGATTGTTACAAAAGGCAAGGTGATGCTATACAGATCACTTCTTGAAAAGTTCTTTTGTGGCTGAACAAGTATTTAAGCAACTGGACATTCCTATAGAGAAGTGTTCATCATCTGAAAATTGCACTTGGGGTCCGTGTTTATCCAATGATCTTTTCAAAGGGATTTGCAATTTTTTTATCTATACATACTGGCCAACATGCTAGTTTTCTTTTAAGTGTTCAGTGGGTCTCCCGGATCGTGTGGAGGAGCTTATTGAGATGAATAGGCATTATAACATAGTTTCCCCACCAATAATTGAAGGTCTTGATTTTAGTCTCTCCATCAGATGGGTCCCTGGTCTGCATTAGCTATGATCATTGGATAAAGAAGGAGAGCAAGACATGAAAGAAAATTTGAAGTTTTTGATGAATTCGAGTTTGAAATTGGACGCGGTTTTGTGGTTCCTCAGATTGTCTGCTTTTTACATCACTGAGTTGCCAGTTGCCACATCAGCTCTTGGTTCTGGGTGCAGCTCGTGGTTCTGCTAAGTCTATATCATCATCATCATCTTTAAGTGAGTTTCTTTCATGTCTCCGTTGTTATTATTCCTCTATTTCATGTCAGCTCTATGTGTGGTTTTGGTACTGAACCTAATGAATACCAATTACTAGAAAAATGTGAATACTTCGTGCCAATTGATGATTGATCCATCTGTTCTAATTGTTCCTATATCTCTAGTCTCCACCTACTAATAATATTTCTTTGTCCCAAAGTGATGTTCTTGTTACGGTGACTAGACTGTCGTTGGGCACGAGTGATACGGTTAGGAAATTATCGACATAGATCATTGCAGGAAACGAAAGCAACATTTGTTGGTTAGTTTCCTAGTCTTACCAAGTTGAAAATCTATTTGGAAGACAAATAATTGAGGTAAAACTGTGAACATATAAGTTAATTGTCATTGCACCTTCACAGTTATTTATACAACCCTAAAATAATATAGGAAACCGAAGGTATATAGAAATATTAGCTGATTAGAAATTCAAATGTTAAGCTGTTTCAAAACCTGCTAATGAATGAATCTTGAATATGCCAAAGAAAGTTTTATAGAAATATTGGGTTTTTACCTTGAAGTGTTTATCGTCTTTGAAATATTATTCAACTTATCACTTTCAGATTTTAGGTTCAGGGGGATGTCATATCTTCTATTGTGCATTGAAGGATTATAATTGCCGTATTATAAAAATTGGGTTCCTGAAAGTCATATCTTCTATTCTGCTTGAGTTCCAATTTTTTCTTTATTGGCAGTTATAGTTCTTTGTAAATTAGAAAATAGAAGCTAAAACACCCTATGAGTATTACTGTTATATTACAATTAGATTCATTTTTGTTGAATGACTTGAACCAGTATTCCAGGTTTAGTAGGCTGATTGGAGTATGGATGGGGATGGTCAAGGTTATTGCTTGCAACCATTTGCCACTTGTAGACAGCTTTCTGCCACGTTCCTAATAAAACAAAATGAAACAAGTTTACAGAACCAACCGTCGTACGATTAGAAAACCAGGATACTAACTTATAATAGATTAAATTACAGAGCAAATTTTATACGCATGTTTGGGACTTTGTTCATGATGTACTGTTTAATCTTGTACACCCAAATGTAGGAGTTACGCATTATATTGTCATAGTCCACCTTTAATACCTCGAGTCACAAAATCGAATCACAAAATATATAATAGGAGATCCTTCTATGTATAAGCGGCGCCACCACTTAGAGTAAGACAGATCTCTAAGGAAATGGTGCCACGTCATCAAGAACCATCTTTTTACCAGATATAGAACCACGAATTCAACTCAAAACTGACAGGAACCTCATATTGGTCACCTTATTATTATTTATAACATTAGAGTATTTTTGCAGGAGAGTCAATTTGAAAGATATGAGGGTAAACAATCATTTTTTCATAAGATCCAGGTGTGTCTGTTCTTTCTTGCTAGAACTAGAAGTCTGCTCTTTGTTAATGTATATTACAAGCTTGTACCAAAAATATTTGAATGTCGAAGAATGTTAGTATTGGTGATGCTAACATAGTATCATGCATGTTAAAATCTCTTAGAGTGAGAATTTGAACATGTTAATTAGTCCTTGACGTGATGGATTGTCATACTTTACACATGTCCTTCAGTCAGAGTCATCCTTAAGAAGGCTGGGGCCTGTAATTAAGAGGCCTTAAGCCTGTTCTCATGAAGGTGTCCTCATTAAGAGGACAGGGACTTCGACACTAAGAAGGCGGGAGTCTTCAGGAAGACTAAACCACGTCAACGGCGTCATCAAGAGTATTGGGCCCGTCTTTAAAAGGAACTTGTCCTTTTGAGAACTGGGGCGCATCCTTAAGAGGAGCGAGTGCAACCCCGATGAGGATTTGCAGTGCATTTTGGGGACCTTCTGTGAATAGGAAGGTTTTTTTTTTTTTTTTTTTTTTTTTTACCGAAAGGTACATTCTTGAAAAGTGGATCCCTTGGCAAGATTCATACACGATGATTGGATGTTAGAAAAGTACCGTCTGCATTACTGTTGCAGACGTTACGAGTAGTGTCAGAAAACAAATTGCAGTAAGCCAAACTTCAGGCTTAATATTACTTTGTTCTTATCAGTTTAATATCTGATATGTGAACCATCCCTCACATGGTTTCAAATTAATTATTTTCCTGGGGGAATTTCCCATCTCAGTAACTACCTACTGGGGCTCTCATGCTTCGCCTCTGTGTTGCACTACTGCAAAGGCCTGGCGCACCCCTACCTTAGAAAGAAAAAACCCATTCAGAGCTAACTGGTCTATTCAGAAGGTAGCAGTTCGGACATTTTCATTTTGTTTTCCGTTCTTTCCAATCATTTGTTTTCCGTTCTTTCCAATCATTTGTTTTCTGTTATTTTTTGTTCTTTCCATTAGTCATTTTGCAAATTCATTCTTTAAATTCCCGACCCTCATGATCTCTGATATTTGCTTGTCAATTGTGTATATCTTACTGTAACGAGGTTTACGTAACGGCTAAATATATGTACGTTCTTAAGCCTGATAGTGAAGTTAGACACTGATACTGCAGATTAATATATCAAACATGGGATGTGGGATAAAACTATGGGACAACATGGATGTATGACTCCAAGTTTCTCTCCTTTCACTGAACTTGTGAGTAACATAGGCTCGTTAGCTGTAAATGAGTGCTCTTCTCAACCTGAATACAGCAAGTAATGTTTGTATCAAATCTTGCACAATGTTTCTCTTCCTTCAGTCTTGTGATCATTGGGTTTATTTATAAGACTATCAGAGGGTAAATCTCCTTTTAAGTGTTGCTTTCATCTTATTACTTTCTTTTTTGGTTTAGTATGATGCATTTTTCAGGTTGTAAGTGTAGTTTCAAGAAAGTGGTCAGTGGATTGGGTTGGAATGTTGGATTTCACTGCTAGCTGTGTTTGACTTTGTCCATATGTTGTTGAGTTTCAATTGTGCTTAATTTCTATCTTCAATATCTATAGCTAATTTCCCGTAACTATATAATCACTTAATCTTAATCATGAATGCACACAAAGATCAAATATATTCTTCTGCTTTGTTCTTCCGTCCGTCCTGTTAATTGTTTTCTCATCTTGAAATCATGTAATTGTTATTACGGCGTCTGAAGATATCTTTGTTAATGGTGCCACAGGGTTCATGAAAAAGTTGGTTTCTGGTGCTGCCAGAATAATTAGTATGGCTGGGGCTGTAGATAAAGAGCTGCAAAAGCTTAAGAATACTCTGGAGGTGATCGCGGCTGTGACATCCGACGTCAAAAAGTAGCAGATGAAAGACAAAGTTGTGCAACTCTGGTTGAGAAGGCTCCAGGATGTTGTATATGATGCTGACAACCTTTTGGATGAAATTTCCTACCACCTATGCGTCAATCCCAAGAAGATGGAAATACGGATAAGGTAACAGTCCTATGACTCCTTTCTACAGTTAAATTTTGAAAGATCGAAATCGTTAATCAAGAGTTAGATGAAATTGCGAAGCAGAACGTTATGTTTCAAAATATTAGTAACTACTTGATCAGAATATTGAGCAACTAGTAAAATATTAGTAACTACATGTAAAAAAAAATGTTGCATCTTTTGTTAGGGGTACCATTCCACCGTACGGTCTAACAACCTTACGTAATTAAGAATGCTGGTTAATTATTAAGAATAGAGCTTTTACTCCTGGCGGAGCAGTCGAGACACTTACTATGTCAAACATAGGCGAGGTTCGCGAGGAGATAGCGAGAAAATGTGTTGGTTTACCACTTGCAGCTAATTTTCTAGGAAATCTATGCACTTGAAAAGAAAGGAATCTGATTGGTTTGCGCTCAGAGACAATGACGTTTTTTATACACCAGAAAATCCAAACAAAATTAATTTACCTCCCCATTTGAAAATGTATTTCTCATACTGCTCTTTATTTCCTAAAGATTATGTATTTGACAGAGAAACATTGATTCAATTGTGGATGGCTGAAGGATTCCTTCACCCATCTACAGGAGGAAACTGAAACTCACTTGAAGACATTGGTAATAATTATTTCCTTAGTTTGTTGTCTAGCTCTTTCTTTCAAAATTTTACCAAAGGATGACTCAGGTGACATTACATGGTTCAAAATGCATGATTTAGTATGTGATCTTGCATCAAGTGTCGCTGGCAGTCATGAAGTCATGATAGTTAAAAGAAGTGAATTGGAAAATGATGCGTCTCGAATTCATTGTCCGCAGTTAATATTTTCTGATGTATTAAACCATGGTAAAAAAAAATGAGGATTATGTTTCTCCAACATGAAGGCTTTTTTTATCCGAGTTCACTTGGTAACAAGCGTCTGCACGTAATACATCGTCTTGGTCGGGAAGGATATATGGGAACTATATCTTCCAGTTTTAAGTTTAAACACATGAGGTACCATGACCTCAGTTATTGTAATCTTGATGATGTTCATGCTGATCCCATTAGTCAACTCTACAGGAATATGAGAGGTGGTAAAATAGAGGCGGAGAAGGCAAAGTTAAAAGACTAGCAAACCATTTAAGATTTGACTCTACCAACGGGAATCTAAAGGAAAAGGAGACAAATTGGCTGCTGCTACTGTCGTGCTGGAAGGTCTCCAACCTCACCCTAATTTGGAGATATTGAACATCTGGGTTTTCCCCAGTTTAAAGCTTCCGAAGTGGGTGGGTTCATCTTCTTGTCTTCCAAACTTAGTGGAATTAAGTCTTGTAAACTGCAACAGCTGTCGAAATCATGTTCTTTGCCTTTCGCGCTCATACATTCTGATTCTTAGAGTTATTTTTGAGACTGTTAAAAAAGGTGTTTGTGGGATGCAGAAGTTTAAGGCTGAGTTGCTGGAGCGTGGCCAACCTCTGCGTGCGGCGAAATCAAAAATGAAAGCCATAGGGGATGAGTTGAAGAAGGCAGAGGTTCAACTGACTGCAGCAAAGGAATACGTGCGAGAGAATGTATCTGGATTACTCTCAGAATCAGATCTGGAAATATTTCTCGAAATGGGGGATGATGTACTGTTTGATGGAATGTTTTAAATTTGGAATTAACTAAGTGCCAAGGTGCATGTCAAATGTCTGCAAGCCCATATATCTCTCTATTGTCATAATGTAGTTTCCAAGCGATGGAATTGCATTTGAAGAGAATTTGCTTATGAAATGTTTCTCTTTCTATGGGTTGCCTTAGTAGTTTTTGCTAGTTGTATGATGTTATTATGATGCTTCTGCAGATCCCGTGGGCAATGCTTGGTTTGCGGTCATGATTCTCCATTGATGTAACTGTTGTAGTTATATCCAATGTTTTTCTTCCTTCTATATGGACATCATTTACTTTCTTTTCTATGGACATCATTTACTTTCTTCTACCATATACTAATGCCGAACGGAAGGGTGAATAAAGAATTTGATAGTAAAAGTAGAAGAATAGTTGAGAAATCTCGATATATTGGTTTATAATCATGTATTGTACATATGACTTGTCTCATATTTAAATAACTCTAAGACTCAAACTTGGAAAATAAGAAATCCTTAAATAAAATAAATAAAGATTACAAGACTTAATCCAACAGCTTCGTCATAGAGAAGAGGAGTTGAATGCTGCTGAGGCACTCATCGCTGTTAAGGACAAGGAGATATTGGAATTGAAGAATCGTTTGAAGGGGAAAGAGCAGCTTGGTGCGTCCGAGGAGAAACTACGTCTTGAACTTGCTCTTGTCCGTAGTGAGTTGGAGAAGGCTCGTAGCGAGGCTTCGTCTTCTAAGGGTTCGTTTTCTTTCCTTGCACTCCTCTTCATCTCTCTCTTTTGTCTTCTCAGCGTGCTGTATGAGTCTCCCAGCCCTATCTTCAGCGGGCGATGTCAGAATTAGCATGGCTTCGAAGTGAGAGGACTCGCCAAGCTTCTCGAATCAGAGAGTTGGTGGAGAAAATTAAGGATGAGGCTGAAAAATGGAACGCCCGGGCCGATGAGCATAATGTCCTGGTGGTTGAGTGGCGAGAGAGGCGGAACCAAATGGTTGATATGCAGAATAGTTATAATGCCGATCGTCGCCAGTTCAACGGTGCTCTACTGTGGACTCGTGAGAATCTGCGTGAGGCGCGTGAGGATATTTCTCGTTTAGAGACCAAGGTAATAAACTTGGAAGAAGAGTTGCGTCAAGCTCGTTCATCTCATGGCCCTGAAATTAAGGACTATATACAACGACTTGTTCGGGAGAGGGACGATGCCAGAGCTGAGGCATATGCCCTTAGTAACGCTTTAATTGCTTCTCGGGCTGATGTTGCTCGTTTAGTCGAATCTGAGAAGGATCTTGAAGTTAATATGTACAGGCTTACTAAAGGGATAGAAGAAATGAGTAACGAAGTCAATCGCCTTCATCATTTAGACTCCATGAAGAGAGTAAAGGGAGCCCTTCCAGAAATTCTCGACGGCCCTGGGAGATCCAAGGACGAGGAGGGGGTTTGGAAATAGTTTTCAACCAGCAATTGACGCGCCTCGGTTATTACCTCATTAGCTGCGTCATTGCCCCAAGCGCAAAGATAAGTTTTCAAGTCATGCATCAACTGCTTTTTATAGCTTCATATTCACATCTCTAACTCTGTCTTGAAAAATGTGGGACTAATTTTTGTGACTTCTTACACTTTCGATTCTAATGGTCGTGTGTATGTTTTGAATGCTTAAACCAAAATTTAATAAACAAACTATACCTTTTCAGATAGGATAAGTCGTGAAATCTCTGATTCCAAATATTGTGCTTGTATCGAAGTATTTGTCTTTACATTATGATGTTGAAGAACATACTTGCTTTAGTTAAGAGTTTCTTTTAGTGTTGTTGGCAACAAACGAGGATTTTAATACTTCTCGAATTTCCTCTTCCTCACTAAGTTTCTTTGAAATTGGTACGAGTTTGTGTCAATACTTGAGATGATTGTATTGCCATGTATTGAAAATGTGGGTGGTCCTTAACCCGTAAAAGGATTTTAATTTGGTTCTTCGGAACATCCGAAATAGTTAGTCACAATTAGTTCATGATGAACATCCGTAGGATTTTACTCATGGTTGGAGTTACTAGAAACGGAGTGGTTTATGAGGAAGTTGTTGGAAGTGATTTACTTAAGCGTATAAATTTCACTTTGTTTGAATTTGTGGGGAAGATTATTCAATAGAATCTCAAATGAAAATGAGTTTGTTGTCGGGTACAGTGGCGTAGTTTCGCATCTAAGTTCTTGTTCTTGAATTCACTGAAATTGCGAGTTGGATGAGGTAATAATATTGGAGTTGGAGGTGACTTGGAGTAGTATACATATTCTCACTATAAATTGTATAAATCCCAAAAGATACAACTTGGAAAAAGAACTTTAGCCCCTGATGTATCAAAAGATTCAAAACAACATTCAGAAAAACGCCCAAGAGCTGATTTAAGATATCTGTTACAGACACTTGGTGTCAGATGTTATCAATAGTTCTAATAGTCCTCTATTCGCTGCTGGTTCAACCAATTACACAAGTTTTTAAAATGCTTATGGAATGGTTCAATGTGGACCAGAAGTTTCTTACTAAATCTTATTATAGTTGCTTTTCTT
>JAJJWW010018168.1:0-47300 GCA_023531295.1 Papaver armeniacum | reverse complement strand
GTATTTTATACACGGGACAAACAATAATATTAATGGAAAATTGGAGAAGCATAAGAGGGGAAAAACTTAGAATTTGCAGGTTTCCGGCATGAAAGACGAAAGATTTCCGATAGAAAATAGCCGTTAGGAGGAAGCATACAAAGAAAACGGGTAGAAGATGCCGGAAACGGGATAATAAGCTAGAATTCAGGAGAGTAGGAGTCGTACGAGAGAGAGAAAACTCATTTTCCAGGATGAAAATCGCCCTTGGTATACTCCAAAAGAGTATAAATGACTCCCGAAATAACTCACGAGACTATTATATTCAAAATTTTAAGTCACGCCCGAATTTCAATTTTGTTTCTTCTAGCTTCAAGTTTGAGATCCTTAGATAACATTTTGAAGATGATTAATCGCACATGCCTTCACATATTCTTTAGCTTCTTTTTCCATGATCTACATTACGTGTCTCTCTTTATAAATATTCTATCATTCTCTCACCTTCCATATTGGTTTTCATCGTGAATTCTTCTAGGCTTCTCTTAAATGTAGCATATATGCTTTTATTAACCATAACCCAAAAAGTTTAAGTTAAAACGAAAACCTAAATTACCAAACGAGTCTTAATTTTTAACTTATAATCCTACTTTTTCTCCAAAATTAAAATATCAACCCTAGTTTTTTTTTTCATCAAATTAAATTATATTTCAATTATAAATCACCCTATTATAATCGTTCTCTCATTATTCTTATAAATCACCCTATTACAAAACATTAATTCTTTATTTTTCCTCAACGAGTTTCTTGTGTAATGATTCCTTTGATAATGATCTATCATATATTTTAATAGAGAATTTTTATTATTTTATTTTATTTAGGAAAAAAAAAAAAACTAAACTAAACTCAACTTTTCACCTTTTAAATAAAACGATGTTATTTTTCCAAATCATAATTATCAATTGAGGTTATATATTCTAACTATTCCTTTAAAATTTCTCCACAACAAATTATCAATCGAAAAAGAAATGAAATCAACTAAGGTTTTGATTTTTTCCTAAAATCAATTTCTAAAACTCCATAACCATTCTTATTCTTTAAAAAATTCTAAGATGATTTTTTTTTCTTAATCATGATTACATAAAACTAGGTATTCTGAGATCATCAATTATATATCACACAAATATTACATAAATCTAATTATTACATAATTAACTTTATTTTATTTTTTTTGATTTAGGGATTTGATGGGCTATATATAAAAATCATGTATAATTTTATGGTTATGTTAATAATTATAAGAACCCGTTTGGTTGAATAACGACTTATTTTATGTGGGTTATAGTTAATAAAAGCATGAGCTATATTTAAGAGAAACCTTCTTCTATTACCCTTTTTCTCATCAAGTTTAGTTGAGATTCCAGCTGTAAAAATAACTTAACCGAATTGACCAATTAAGATCCTATAAAGTCGGATCTAAAGATTTGACCCTGAAGTGCTGTACCCGAATAATTTACCATAAATGAAAGATTCATATTTTATTTTATTTTTGTTAAAAATAATGGATAAAGGCTAAACTAGTCCATATGCCGTATGGATGATGAGTTTCTAAAAGAGAGGAACCAAGCTTGGGTTCCACATAAATTTCCACAATCAAAAATGGCTTTGATATCCTGTTTTGGATTGATATCTAGATTACTAATATATATATATTAAAGACTGTGAGTTTGGACATATTTGGTAGCGTTTTGGCTACTGTATTCCCTGATTTCCTCCGGTACATGATAATGGATCTAGGAGAGAATAGACACCTATGTTGTAAAAGACAGCCTTTGGCTCTTAAGTACGAAAGGCCCATCAGGCTGGACCAGCGCCTAGCAAAACAAGGTGCCAAAGCGAGGCGATACGACCATTTTTTTTTGGCGCTTGGTGAGCGCTTAAGCCTAGGCCAGGCCAGGCCAGGCGAGGGCTTGGCGCGCCAGCCTGGCCCGGCGCCTTTTACAACATAGAGATAGACACTAGTCATCAAGTATGAGTTTGTTTTCGTTTTTGTTCAGTTTTTATATTTGATAGGGATGGGAAATGCACGACAAGTATTTATACAATTTATACTCATCAAGGTGACCTTACTGGTACTTTATTTTCTCGATAGTCATGACTCCAACAACCTAGCTAACAAAGAAATATAATCTCTTTAAATGCTTTGTCTTGGACATTAGTGCTGGTCATTTAAACTTACAACTTCCCCTACAAAAGGATAGACCGAGTGATTTATAAGAGTAGTTAAACCCAACCAGTAAAGATAAATGATAATACAAATTCATCCAGGTATACATGAATTTCTTTCTTGCCTAAACATATCTTCATTTCTTGGTAGTGACAGTAGCTTCAGGCCATGCTCCATATTTAAAGTTGGCACCATTTTGTACTTGACGGGGTGGTTTGGGATTAAATGGAAATTGAAGAATCTACATAAGATAGCAAGTGTCATCTTCATCTGTAGATATGCAGAGTCCTTCCCTAGGCATGTTCTGGACCAGCCTGCATAAGCATGAGTGTCGCATATTTAAACATCCATAATACATTTGTAAATATTAATTGATATTAAGACTTATATATAATTGATATATCATATTTTCTACTCAGAACTCAGACCTGAAATATTGGGAATTTGAATGGAGATGCACTTTTTGAATAACCCTTCTTGTTGAGCCATCTATCGGGGTTGAATGTTGCTGCATCAGGTCCCCAGTTGTACACCATTCTTCCCATGGAATATGGAACATAAGTCACTAGTCCTCCTGCTCTCACTTTTGTTCCATCAGGTAAAACATCATCTTCTAATACTCCTTTCGGATCCTAAAAGTACATAGAGGCAAATTAATTCTACTTTCCCATGTGACTAAAACATTTAATTAAGGGAAATCTTCAAAATGTGGCTGTTGCAGAGTGTCCCGTACCTGGGGCACCGCAGGCACAAACGAAGTGTCTCTGTGATTGTCGCATGCAAATAGGATAATTTTCCAAGTGAATCATAATTGAGTAGACTTTGCAAATTGTTTCACTCTCTCAGTGAAAGATTTTGGTTCCTCCTCACTATATGCAATCACTTCCTCAGCTAGATTTTTCTTCGAATGTTACAAGCTCTTGGTAGATCTTCTCCGCTACATTAGGATTTATCATGATCATATATATAAACCAAGATAATGTTGATGCCGTGGTGTCACGTCCTGCTAAAACAAAGTTTATAATGACATCTCTAAGGTATTTCTCTGTTATGGTATCAGAGTTCTCACTTAACTCAATGAATCTCGACAGAATATCTTGTTTTACCTTGCTACCATTGTTATCATTTGATTTAGCTATTTCGTGTAATTCCGCCTTTCTTATATGAATTAAATTATATGTAAACTCATCAATGACTTTGATACTTTTAACCAATAATGCTCAGATCCAACATTAAAAATTTCTTCAATCTCCATAAAGGGTTAATGAATCTATAAGTAACAGTACTGGTTGCATATTCAAAAGCTTTAGCAAAAAGATTATCCGGTAAATCATGTGCTAACGTTCCAATTTCAACCCCAAATCCAACCTTACATATAGAGTCCATAGTCATCCTCAGCAACAGTTCCTATCAATAACAAATAACCAACTTTTCATTACTTAAATGCAATGTCCACACAGATATAACCGGACAACAGAAAACTGTAGAAATATTCTGAGAAAACAATTTTGGTGCATGTTAAAGTACAACTGAACTGACATGTTTACATGTGCAGTGAACATGATAGGTTATTCTTGCTTCCCTGAAATAAGTATACGTATGGCAATGGCCGTCAATGTTGTAAAAGGCGCTGGCCGAGGCGAGGCGCCAAGCCCAGCGCCTAAGGCACCCCAGGCGAGCGCCTGAGATTTAGAAAACAACAGGACTTAGCTTTATTTTGGCGCCTTGGGCGCTTTTCTTCTTAGGTGCCTCGCGCGCCTAGAGCGCCTAGGCGAGCGCCCGGGGCCCTTTTACAACATAGATGGCCGTTATTGATAGTACCATTGTAAAACGATTGTAAAGTGGTCGTAACTCATGGCCATGAGCGTGTCAAAAACGATTTCCCATCATTGCTTGAACCAATAACATAGTTTAAGGCTTCCACTAGGACAATACCTAGTCTTAAAGTATACAATTTTAGTGGATAGTCATAGTACTATATTTATTTTATATGAACAATAATTTATTGCAAGATGCTCTATGCAATGTCAGCGAATTTGTCTAGCTACCTTTCTTGGATGGATTCATCAAATATAGATCTAAAAAAGAAGCTGAGAATTGCAATCAGCTTTGAAATAGTTGGGATTTGAAACTTACCTGCATATCGATTTCCTTGTTACAGATTGATGCTTGGTGCAAAATACCAGAGAGTATCGATGCATAGTCTCTAAAAACAGTGGTGCTGAAATTCCTCAAGTTTCTAGATGCAAATTCCAAACTAGAAATCTTTCTTTTGTTGCCTCCAAATCTCTCCATCTGAATTAAAAATTCATCTCCAAGCAACTCTTCCATGTATGTATGAAAAGCTTCTCCTTTGGGTAGTTGTTGAAGTTGGTTTTAAGGATATGCTCAACATTTGCAGGCTCTGAAATGAAAGTCATAGTTATAAACGGTAGTGGAACCTTGAATGTTTTTGATTCAACAAAGTAATCAGTTAACCAATCATGCATCCTGTGGTAGTTCATTAGAAGTTCGATAAGAACACCGATGAATGGCCATGATTTTGGGCCTTTTACATTCCTTTGATTCCACCTGTGCATGAAGACATAGGCTAAGACCATACTGATCAAGAAAATACTGAATTCGATTTGGTATCCATTAAGATTTGATGATGAGAAAAGTAATGAAAACTCCATGGCAAAACCAGTGAGGTCAAGATTTGATTGGGAATTGGATAAGACCTCAAGATATATTATCACTGATAACTAGTAAACAATTGAATCTATTACAAGTAGTTGAAAGTCTTCAGATAATTTTGTCTCATGTAGCTAGTGGCAATACATTATTCAAAGGAGCCACTGCAGCCAACTAAAGAACTATCTGTTGTATATTAGGTGCTGTCTATACGCACCATGGCTAAACACGTATGATATGGTCTCGTC
Organism: Papaver armeniacum; assembly: GCA_023531295.1. Taxonomy (NCBI): domain Eukaryota; kingdom Viridiplantae; phylum Streptophyta; class Magnoliopsida; order Ranunculales; family Papaveraceae; genus Papaver; species Papaver armeniacum. The sequence continues at coordinate 42,176 of JAJJWW010018168.1, read as the reverse complement.
ATTCATGCATGTGTAACACCTAATGCAGAAGGAAGAGAATTTGACTACTCTCTAGGAGTCAATGACTCAGTAGGAGACCGAGTTTAGTAGATTTACTTTTACTGTGAGATGAAAAATTAAAATTTCTGAGATGAAAAAATTAGAGTGTTCATTCCATAAAAGGAGCTAGTCGCACAAAAGGACACAGTGAATTAAAAAACAAAGAAATGGATAATTCGACAAACAAGGAATAGAAACAAAGAACAAGTAACAACTTAACAAGAGGCTGGCTTTGAGACATGCATGAAGCAGATTAGGTACAACAATGGATATTCGGATAAGATAGCGGATCATAGCCAAATTTCGGACATCAGATAACCACGAAACTCCAAACTCCTTCGTTGTGCACGAGACCAACTGTGCTGACATTTATTTTGTGATTGTGAAATGCAGCGTGATTAAAATAACTAATTTAACGTGAAGAAACAATATGTTAGCCGAAAATAAATAGATATTTAGGGTGATATTTCAAAACTTAAAAAATTCAAGGGAAGAAGATAATAAAATTGAAAAGTTTTAGAAAACTTGACAAAATTTAATTGACAAAATTTGATGGAGAAACATAATAGATCTTGTTGTGGGGCGCAATTTAATGAGATGTCTTAGGACCAACTACTTTATCTTAGGTTTCCATTACATGTATATAAGGATATTATAGATATGTAATGTGGCTGATGAATCAATAATAATCTCTCTATCTCTTTATGCATTTCTGTGATTTCCACTACAAAACGTTATCAGTCACGAGCTCTAACCGTGCAGCAAAGAATTTTTTTTCTCTCTTTGATGATCAAATCGGTGAATCAATTTAGGAAAAGCACCTTCATCGTTTGAATTTGGTACCTTTATTTATCATTTTTTTTTCTTCAAATCATCGGTTTGCGTAAAAGGTATGCCTAAATCTCTTTATTTTTCCTAATTATAATTAGTTTGATTATTTGTATCTATGAAGTGCTATGGTATGAAGCTATGGTATGAAATACCTAACCCTACGTGTCTGACATCTCCGTTTCTATGCATCTCTATTTATCATCCGTTTGCTATGTACCTAAGAAATGGCTTCCCATATTATAGTTTATATACCTTGATTTTAAATTGTCTGTTATGGGTGTCATGATATGTTCTCAATGTATGCTGTATACTTGTTCGTTTTTCCATGTAAGTGTATGCACATATGCTATACGTGTGTACTATTTACTGTTAGATGATGTATAGAGCATGTTTACATCTCTTTGAATGATACACGTTTCATGTTGTATAAAGCCAGTAAAATCATGAGTGATCTGTCCTAATACGACTGATATGTTTTAATTTTTGATTTTCACCATCACATGTTTCCTATATTTCTTTAAGAAGATTTGTCTGATCTAAACCTTCCTTGATTGTGACATATTTTTTTTATTATTTCTTTTCCCTATTTTTTTGGATCTACTTCGAATCTGTTGTACCGTTCGAGCGTTTGATTACGGGAAGGGAGAACGTCTGGACTCTGGAGAAGAGGAGAAGAGCAGCGGACCCGACCAGTCCAGCCAACCCGGTCCGGTTCGACCCAGCCCACCTGGTTTGGTCCTGTCAACCCGGTCCACCCGGTTCGGTCCTGTCCACCCTGTTTGGCCAGGCCTGTCCTGTTCCAGCTGTTAACCTTGCCCCTGTTCTTTTTGTTTTCGGGCTGTGCGTGAGAAAGGGCATTCCGGTTTTGTGCATATACAGTGGGAACTAAAGTTTGAGGTATGTAACTCTAACATGGGTTTTTACGTTGAATACTGACTAGGCTTATTTATTTGTTTCTAAAACATGCCTAGTTTTGTTCATTTTTGGTTTAAGATAAATCCACGGTATATAAAACGGTCAATTTAAGTTATGATTATTGATCTCGATTATTAGTCTTATACTGTTTTTGTTCTCCTGAATATGATATTGGCTATAGTTGAATGGTGTGTTTTGTTTAATTGGTTGTACCGTTGTACCAACTCGATTCCAATGTATTCATTTTGGGTTTAGAAGTACTTGAACACCATTATTGGATACTTGATATCCCCCCCCCCCTAAAATTTGAATGTTCAGTGGGATGTAATCCACTTGCTGGCATAGTAAAATATGTGCAGATGGACAGATGTATCATGAGACAAAGATGTACTTTTATCTTCGGTAGTAATAACACCAACACGCAAGTATCAACCGAACATGGGATCAGCTAAAATGTAATTCTAGCTCCCATCATAAATAAAAGAGTTGGAAATGCACCTGGTTATAGGTGTTGGTACATACAATGTAATGTGTGTATCATAGTAGCAACCAATTTTCACATCAACTTTAATGGCAACAAGAATTTTCCTGGCCAATTGACTATCTTATTCAGTTGAACTAGATTCAATGTCTGCACTATGGAATGAAAACACGAGACATAAATTCCCTAAAGCACTTGAGATATATTGGGTGAAACGTAATATATATTCACTCTAAAGTACTTGAGTTGAATCCCACTTTTGTTACGTAATAAGGTTACACCACTTATTAAAACTCTCAAGACCCAAATGTCTAACTGATAGTAGTTTTTCTTCCACTAATTTAAGGGATTTAAACTAGTTGTTGAATTATTTCCTTATAATGTGACTACGTGGATTGGATCATCGAGCGCAACACTGCTCAAAATTTGTCTTCAAGATAGAACAAAGACATCACAAAATCTCTATATGTACTGAGAGATAACCACACCTTGTTAAATTCCAAAGAAACCCATGCAAATGGATATCATGTGGAACCTGACTGTGATGATAATATAATTGATTGCATCTTTTAGTCACTAATGTATTTGGAAGGAAACATACTTTAGAGAGACTAATGAGTCAATTTAGTGAAATGTAAATTGCTATAGTATTAATTTGGATTATTGAATCCATATTGACTCCGACGACGAAATGTTGGAAATTAACTCATACAGACTTTGACATAACCATAAAGGCAACTTTGGTTGTAACATAATGATCGTATTGAAAGGACTCATACGAACATCACTTTATTTGAGTGAACAACAACGGGAAAAGATTGACGAGAATCGATAACGACGACATATCTCTCAATAAGTGCTTTCTAAAGTAGCGGATGCACAACCCCCTCCTCCCTCCCATTATGCTTTTAAGTAAGAGAGCATATCACTCATTTTACAAAGTCTTGAGAAAACGGGATCGAGACCATCCTAAGATGCAAATGGTAAACAATCCATATTACAAAGACAACAAGGTGAAATTTAGAAAAATATTCATGCAGAATGCGGACCATTAAAGTGACTTATGGCTCTGGTGAATGTTTTAAGATTTTGGACTAGTTATAGTTCCCAAAAAAAAAAAAAAAAAAAAATTGCGTTTAAAAACTCCTAGCACATATTACACAATACAAAGTGCAAAGGCTCACCACCCTTATTAATGCTAGAGAATTTACATCAAAAAGGACTTGATGAATATTGCATGTTTAATAGGATCAATATAGAGCATCTTATACCCAATGGTCTCGCAGAGGCTACCCTCAAAGGTTACAGATGGTGCCTAAGGAATAGGTTATGCGTACCAACTTATTCTTTTACTGCTTTGGGGATATGCAATATTACACGCATCTTACTTAATTCGTTTTTAGAACCCAATATTAGTTAACCTTTTCTGCGTACCAGTTGGTAACTGGATTTAAGCCTGACATTCATGTTCTTACGCATTTTTGGTTGCACTATATATGTGCCATTACGACTCCACATCGTACTATAATGGGTCTTCAAAACTATTAAGTAGTTATGTTGGAAATGAGTTCCCAAAAATTATCCGCATTTTAAAACTTTTGGCAGGAGATCTCTTACCGCTAGATTTGCGGGGTTATCACTTTAATGAGACAGTCTTCCCGTCGTTAGGGGAGATAAGAAAAGTATTTTCTAAGGAACGACAGAATTATCGTGGTGTGTTCCCACTTTGTGTCTCATATTGATTCTTGTACTCCACAAATGTAAATGTGAAGTGATAAAGAATATTCGATTTTCAGAATGTACACTGATGTTGCTAAAGTGATGAGGTCATACATACCATCTGCAAACCTACCTGCAAAGTTACAAATCCTCAATACAGGATATACACCATAGACTAAGGTGTTGCAACTACACTCAGTGGAAGTGTGGTTGAGGCCGTGGCTCCATAAAGGAAGTTGGAGAGACCACTTGGTTCGATCAGTCCTCAACTAGAAAGGAAGTAGGTGAGTAAGGCACAACTTATTTATATCATCAGAAATTATCTCATAAGATTGTCTCTGAATATGTCCATGAATCAAACTGGAGGACGCTCCGAAGTTTTAGATGATTCTAGAGAACAATGAAATCCTGACGGATTATGAGAATGCATATGAGTCAATGGAAGGATCATGCGTGCACAATGATGATATAATCCATAAATAGTTGCTCCAAAAGTAGAGTACAATGAGATCGAACCATGCTTTATTTTGATTAATTTCAAATAAATAGCATATTTTGCCTACGCAATCCAGGAAGAACTTAGTTCTTTGACAAATATACGGGTATTTGGTGTGGTAGTGCTAACCAACCAAGTGTAAAGCCTATTGGACATACATGATTAATTTGTCACAAAGCATAATGAGAAGAAAGCAGTCACAAAGACTCACCTTGTGGCGCGAGGTTTCTCACAAAGCCTGGAATTGTTCTCTTGTAATAAACGTTATAGCGTTTATTTACTTAGTTAGCTTGGTAATTTCAAAAGGACTTGAAATGCAAGACATATGTGGTTGTTACGTATCTCTAAAAGCATCAAGAGATAGAAGATATTTACAAAAGTACTTGATAGACTTTTGTTTCCCAAATCAAATGACTCTAAACCACAGAGTGCGTTTATAGTTAGATAGAACGCTCACTTATAGATTCAAGCAATCGGGGATGTGGTATACCGTCTAAGTGACTATTTGATTTGGAGGGGATAGACAAGTAAGTTATTTTTCCTTGCGTGTTCATAAGAAAGTTCCCGATTTGGAATCTTAGCTATTTATGTTGATGTTACTGACATGATATGTACTCTTGATGTAATAAGAGACCTTAAAAGCTATTTGAAATCAATTTGAGATGAAAATTTTGGGGAAAGCTCGATCGAATACCGAGGCTTGTGGTATATTAGCCCACCAGTTTGCATTTGTCTATAGTTGTCAGGCAATTTAACAAAGACATGCATCCTGATAGCACTCCCATGATTAGTCGAGGTTCAAATGTAAGTATGTGACCATTTCGTCTAAAGAAAGATGACGAAGATGTGTTGGGAGATGAAATTCCCTTATCTAAGTACAAATGACGCATTGTTGTACTTAGTATAATGATGTACTCGATTAAATTTTACATCCTCAGGGAACTTGTTAGCTAGATATAGCTCCGCGCCAACGCAACGTCATTGGAATGGTATAGTGAATGTAATCATGTACTTAAAAGTAACCATTGACGTAAAATTGTTTTATCCCCCGCAAAGACATAAAAAGGAATGCTAATGAAACTGCAATCCAAAAGTTGTTGATTATGAAGGAATAATAATCTCTTCTCAAACGAAAGTAATCAGGGGGAGATAAGGTAAGCTATTTCCCAGGTCATTACCGGTATCCAATTTCGAAAAGTACATGACTAAAGTAACAGTCTAGAACAACTCTGAAAGTAATCAGGGGGAGATGCGACATCGAGGGAGGATCTAAGGATATGATGTCGACATATTTTACTTGAAATTGAAGTTGTGTTGTACTCTTTTTCCCTTCGATCGAGAATAGTTTTTCCCAAAGGGTTTTGTCTCTAGACAAGGTTTTTAGCGAGACAATACTAAAAACATCAAGTATGTTTGAACGTTGAAGACATAAAGATCGCTTAGTTGATATTAAAAATATCCGGATCAAAGAAATGAAATGTGATATTCTCGTTAAGCAACGTAACTTCGGAATCAACAACACTCTTATAAACATTCAAGTCACCAAAGTAAAGTGTGATAAACCCCTTCGATTTGCATTAGACTAACGAAAAATTGTCGACATCGGGGGAGCATCTAATAGTGTGTTGAACTATTTTCCTTCACCGAGGTTATTTTTCCTACATGGTTTTATAACTCGGCAAGGTTTTTAATGAGACAACAACAAACACCGGGAATGCAATTTCCTAACTAAGGCTATTGTCTTTCCACGAGGATTTTCTGCCGTAAGAGTTGTGATGCAACTAGTCAACTTCAATCTGAGCAAAGTGATCATCTCAGCGGATTACCTTTACTTGCATCCGTCACGTTGTACTCTTTCCCTTTGTCAAGGTTTTATCCCACCGGGGTTTTCCTTGTCAAGGTTTTAATGAGGCAACATATTCGAGTCACACTATGTTCTACATTTGTGTAATATTGTACTCTTTTTCTTTAGTTCGGGTTTTGTCCCTTTGGGTTTCCCTGACGAAGTTTTAACGAGGCAATTAACTTATACTCGTCGATCTTTGAAGATCGTATTGCATGAGATGAACTACATGTAAAGTACGAGACAACATGTGAAGTACTACATATGAAGAGACGTACCAAGGTTTTATCCCACTGGGTTTTTCCTTGTCAAATTTTTAATGAGGCAATTGATTTCAGCACAAGTCATCGAGGAGAGAACGACATTTGAAGAACTACATTCGAAATATTATATGTGAAGCACTGCATATGAAGTTCTATTGGACCGCACAAGGGGGAGTGTTGTAGGGCCTGCAGCCCACAGATGTGCGGACCAACTAGCTATACTTAGGGTTTCCATTACATGTATATAAGGATATTATAGATATGTAATGTGGCTGATGAATCAATAATAATCTCTATCTCTTTATGCATTTCTGTGATTTCCACTACAAAAGATCTGTGTTTTTTCAATAATTCTGTTTAGCCCACTGGTCAAACCCGCCAGTCAAACCCACCGCTTACGTGGCAATAATTTGACTAGACTTTGTAATTTTGCTAATATTAGATTTTTTCCATTTTCTTCCGTTTTTGGTTAGCGATACTGTATTTCGCGTTCTCCATTTTTTTCTTTGTTTCACAATTGGCTTGGGTTTTTGGGCGAAAGGATTTTTTACTTCTCTGTAATTTTTCGCGAGGAGAAGAAGCTCCACACTGGTAACTTATATTCAAACTGTTATTATTCAAATCTGGTTTTGTTTTATTAGGAAAAAAGAGATATTTTTATTTAGGGTTTATTGATCTTAAATCAATCTATTAATCACCAGTAGGGTTTATATCTTAAATCTTAAATAAGCTTTTTGCATAGGTTTGATTAGAAAAAATACATACTAACATATATACATATATTACCAAACATTATGGATGGAGTTGAATTAGGTGATGACGAAGTTGAAATTTGCCAATAGTGTATTGGATGATGGCAACCAACCAAAATGATCAAATATTCGGCCAAAGTTGGTATGAAATTTAACGATCTTTGAAGAGCTATTCGAATTTTACAGTCTTTATGCATATAAGAAAGGGTTTTCTTGTAAGAAACGAACGTGCAAGAAGGAAGATGGGATATTAAGATTTGTAACTTATTCTTGCACCAAAGAGGGGAAGAACCAAACAGTCTCAAACTCACCGTTAAATCTCCCTCCAACACAAAAAACTGGTTGCAAGGCAAAAAATATCACTAGACTATGTGTCGATGAGAAATGGATGATAGCGTTTGCTCTTGGAACATAACCATTTAAACAATCCATCTAAATCTCGATATTTAAGAGGCCACAAAACAATCGACACAACGACAAAGAAGAAAATTATACTAAATGACAAAGCAGGAATCCGGATGCACAAGAGCTACAATGCTTTAGCGGTTGAAGCTGGTGGGTACGAAAACCTCCCGTACGATGAAAAAACTCTTAGAAACATGCTTACTAGAGAAAAAACTTTACAACTTGGCGAAGGAGATGTCAGCAGACACTTCTAAATCACTTTACAAAGATGCAAAATAAGGATGCAAATTTCTTCTGCATGGTGGACATAGACAAAAAGGTTGTTTGAAGAATGTATTTTGGGTCGATCATAGGTGCAGAAGCTTACAAAGAATTTGGTGAAGTTGTCACCTTTGACACGACATACTTGACGAACAAGTATGACATGCCTTTGCTCCGTTTGTTGGGGTTAATCATCATGGGCAATCAATTTTATTTGGTTGTGGATTGATTTCAAATGAGTTAAAGAAACTTTTGCTTGGTTATTCAAAGCATGGCTCGATTGCATGAATGGAGTCGCTCCACGTGGTATAATTACAAACCAATGTAGCTCGATGAAATGGGAAGTTGAGAAAGTTTTCAATGATACCAAACATCGTTGGTGCTTATGGCATATCATGAAGAAAATACCAGAAAAGTTAAGGAGGTATGAAAATTATTTAAGGATTAAATGTAGGATGAAAAAGTCAGTTATAATACACAATTGTCCAAATTAATTTGAACAACATTGGAGTGAAATGTTGGAAAAATATCCGAGCTTGAAACAGAATAAATGGTTGGATAAATTAGACAGGGAGAAAAATCGATGGGTGCCTTGTTTTGTGAAGACTACTTTTTGGGCTGGGATGTCGACTACACAGCGATCTGAAAGTATGAATGCATTTTTTGATGGGTATGTCCATTCAAGAACATCTTTGAAGCAATTCGTTGAAAAATTTGATAATGCGTTGAGATACAAAATGGAAAAGGAGCTTAAGGCAGATGCTAGATCATTTTCTACAATCATTCCAACCTCAACTTCGTATAAAATGGAGAAAAAAAAATCGTGTTTACCCGATTCTGATACACCATTCATACCACCATGTCCTTCCAAGGAAGAAAAGTTATTATGGTCATCGGAGTAGGTGATCTTGAGTACCCTTCTTAACTTTGTTGTGTCACGGAACATAGCTTCCCTCCACTCCACTTTTTCGATCAATAAAGGAATCCACATAATTAGCCATACTTTCCATTGGCCATCAACAAGTAGCTTTTAGGTCATTAATTCCTCCCTCAATCAAAACACAAAAACTACTTGATGCCTATGCGATAGGATACAAAATGAACTGATGAATGGACTAAAACTTGAAGTTGCAATCTCGGTTAACTCGAGAAAATGAAAACTTTATCAAGCAATTAATAGTTATAAATTCCTCAATCGCAACGGGTGAACATTTTCCTAGTACTCGAATTAGTTCATGCATCTGTCCCAACAAGTATAAGATGAAAGAAACATTTTTAAACTCAAAAATGTTGTGAGTTTAAAATGTGAAACCCAATAAGCCTATTATTAACAATAAAACAAGATCTTAAGGATTTGGAAGCAATTAGTTATTTGTTGGCGGGTGTACAAAAATCAAGGAAAAAAACTAGTATCACAAGAGACTATTATGATTGGTCACAGTTCGACATATTGAGCAACACAAATAAAGATACACAAAACCACAATCAAGTTTAACCAAGCTAGAGTAGGAAAATTAACCAAGCTAACACAAATAATGATAAACAAACCAAATGAGAACTTGAGCTTATCACTACCACTGAAAAGATTGAAATAAATTCTCACAAACCAATATAAAATTTGAAATGAACCAATGGGAACTGCAAACAGGGTGTAGAGAAAGATAAAATTACCTGAATTGATGAGAACTTTGATATATACCTAGCTTCACCGGATTCAATTTGATTTTTATAAGCTAAAATCTTGATCTTCGATGCAGCACTGACCTGTTCAAATACTAAATACCTTTGTTTGATGGATCTGATTGTTGAAATTTTGCATGATAAATTGAAAAAAAAAAAATTGTTTCGAAATCCCTTTTGAGCATAAAATTCACGAAACGATTGTGGAACACACAAATTGAAAAAGAATATTAGGGTTTATTATTTGAGAACCTGAAGGATAGCAAGTCTTCGTTTCTGATTCCTTCCATCTATTCAACCCTCTCCTTCTCAAACGCTCTTGTGTTACAGTGAGTTCGTAGATTTTTTTCTTTTTCTTTTTAACTCGGAGTGAGTTCATAACTTTACGAAGGAGAAGACCAGAAAGTCAGGTCAAATTATTGCCACATAAGCAGTGGGTTTGACCGGTGGGTTTGACCAGTGGGCTGAACAGAATTATTGGTGTTTTTTTATAGAATGCATGTAAATAGATTTATATTTTTGTTTATATAGAAACTAAAATTTTAAAATACGTGAGATAAATATTACCTTAATTTTCTTCAATAAACATATTGAAAATATTGAGAAAATATAAGAATTCATTAATACATTAAATTGGTAATCTAAAGTTAATTTCAAAATTTACTAAGAGAAAATAACTTGGTAAATTCAAGCAAATCAAATTTAATTATGTAGCTAAAATCTCTCACAATCTCCTATTATCCTGTTTTTAAAATTATCTACTATAAATAAGCTTGCACAAGTCAGTTGTTTGCTCGCTTGCCTTCTATGTAAAAGACTTTTAATATTTATTCATCTTTAATAAAATATTAAATAAATAAATAAAAAATAAGCTTTAAAAAAGTCTGAAATTATGCTGACAAATCTAAGTAATAAGTACTCACATCCAATATATTCGAATGTGATCACTGACCATTCAGAATTAAGTGGAGTGGATCGGTGGTTGAAGACTCTTATTAATTCGGCTATGTCGTGGGATCGAAACTCCATACCATCGAACATTTTTTATAAACATACTTTGATAGGCCAGCCTGGTCAGGCTTATACGGTCCCATGCTAAAACAGGCCAGGCCATAACTGGCTAGTAGGATGAATATCACGGCCCACCATGGGCCTGTCTTGAACCCGGGCTCAGCCTGGCCTGTTTAGAGTATGGGCTAGGCCAGGCTAGCCTGCCATGCACATGTGCGGTAGCTTTTCTGCGACATGGTAAAATTTTGACCACAACACCTAAATACGGTGTAAAAAATGATTTGGTGATTTTGCTAATTTCATAGGAAAGTTATAAGACCAAAATAAAAATGTGAAAATGCAAACGAGTGTGTAGGATGAAAATATCGCACAACACATTTGTTAGTGTGCGAGATGCATTCATTTCCTTAGCTGGCGGGAAGGTTGTAGAGCCTGCGAGAAGGTAGCAGAGCCTGAGAGAACGTAGCGGAGCATGAGACAATATGAGTTATACTCCACTATGTGTGAGCTGTCATCCACTATGTAAACACCTATATAAATAGGAAGGAAGGAGAGAGAAATGGGGGATAGACACTTTTGTAGAGAGAGATTATTATTTTCTTTATTATCTTCTTCCCCAAAAACTAGATTTAGAGCTCTACAAAATATCCATTAATAGAGATTCTAAATGTAATAATTATGTAGTTTCAATAATCATAGTGAAGAACCATGGATGTAGATCACATTGATCGAACCACGTAAAAAATCCTTGTGTCCATTATACAATTTCCGCAATTTAATCTTTATTTTGATTATGAAACAGATTTAGGTCTACAAAATATTATATAGGGTGTATTGTGGGATTTCCTGCAACTACATTTTTGGCGCTAGAAACAGGGACTGCTGCTTGTTGGATTGAAGGAAATTAAAGAAGTCAGCTATTGTTGGTCACAGATCTCATTGAATTTTCAAGGTTTAAGGGCAAAAATGGAAGTTCCAATGAAAAAATATATGTCTTCAGGCAACAACATTATCAGGATCCCAGGACAATAATTTGAAGAAGGACGACAGAGTTGAGAAGGACGAAATTAGTACAAAGCTACAACAACAACTAAATCTAAAAAAGATGAATTATGTTCCTATTATATGATTCTAGTCTTTATATCCTATTGTTGATGGTGGATTTTGAACAAAGGGTAAAATCGTAAAACCCCAAATAACCTAATGTCACCGATGACACATTTATTAGAACATTTAATGCATATAGTCAGTAATTAATAGGGGGTATTTTTTCAAATTAGGGTCACAACGAACAAAACCCTAATTCCCTCCATGCCAATGGCAAATCATGCCAAATGACACCTAGCCCAAGCTAGCCGCGCCATGCCAAATGCACTCGCCTTGGCCTGGGTATGCTAGTCACACCAAGCGCGCCAAAGCATGCCAACCATGCTAGCCGCACCCCATTCCAATGGCAAATCATGCCAGCCACACCTAGCCCAAGCTAGCCGCGCCATGACAAACGCAATCTTCCTAGGCCCTAGCTATGCTAGTCACACCAAATGCGCCAAAGCATGCCAATCATGCTAGCCGCACCTCCGTGCCAATGGCAAATCATGCCAGCCATACCTAGCCCAAGCTAGCCGCGCCATGCCAAACGCCCTCGCCTTGGCCCTAGCTATACTAGTCACACCAAACGCGCAAAGCATGCCAACCATGCTAGCCGCACCTCCGTGCCAATGGAAAATCATGCCAGCCACACCTAGCCCAAGCTAGCCGCGCCATGCCAAACGCACTCGCCTTGGCCCTAGCTATGCTAGTCACACCAAACGCGCAAAGCATGCCAACCATGCTATCCGCACCTCCATGCCAATGGCAAATCAGGCCAGCCAAACGTAGCCCAAGTTAGCCGCGACATGCCAAACACACTCTGCCTTGGCCCTAGCTATGCTAGTTACACCAGACGCGCCAAAGCATGCAAACCATGCTAGCCGCACCTCTGTGCCAATGGAAAATCATGCCAGCCACACCAAACGCGCCAAAGCATGCCAACCATGTTAGCCACACCTCCGTGCCAATGGCAAATCATGCCAGCCACACCTAGCCCGAGCTAGCCGCGCCATGCCAAACGCACTCTTCCTTGGCCCTAGCTATGCTAGTCACACCAAACGCGCCAAAGCATGCCAACCATGCTAGCCGCACCTCTGTGCCAATGGCAAATCATTCCATCCACACCAAACGCGCCAAAGCATGCCAACCATGCTAGCCGCACCTCCGTGCCAATGGAAAATCATGCCGACCACACCTAGCCCGAGCTAGCCGCGCCATGCCAAACGCACTCTCGCTTTGGCCCTAGCTATGCTAGTCACACCAAACGCGCCAAAGCATGCCAACCATGCTAGCCGCACCTGCAAGCAATGGAAAATCATGCAATGCCACACCAAACGCGCCAAAGCATGCCAACCATGCTAGCCGCACCTCCGTGCCAATGGCAAATCATGCCACCACACCTAGCCTAAGCTAGCCGCACCTCTATGCCAATGGCAAATCATGCCAGCCATACCAACCGCGCCAAAGCATGCCAACCATGCTAGCCGCACCTCCGTGCCAATGGCAAATCATGCCAGCCACACCTAGCCCAAGCTAGCCAGCACCTCTATGCCAATGGCAAATCATGCCAGCCCATACCAAACGCCAATGTCGAAGCATGCCAACCATGCTAGTCGCACCTCTATGCTAATGGCAAATCATACGAGCCACACCAAACACACCAAAGCAAGCCAAACCATGCTAGCCGCACCTCCGTTACCAATGGCAAATCATGCCACACCTTGCCCAAGCTAGCATGCGCATGCCAAACACACTCTGCCTTGGCCCTAGCTACGCCTGGTCATGCCACGCCAAGCCAAACACCCTTACCTTGGCCCTAGCCGCGCCATGCCAAAGTAGCGCCCGCACCTAGGCTTGCAAACCATGCAACCTAGGCCAAATTGGCCACGCATGCCATTGGCACATGCCAACACGCTCGATGGTAGCTTTTCCTACCAAGGCGCAACCCAAATTGGCCACGTATGCCATTGGCACATGCCAATACGCTCGCTGGTAGCTTTTCCTATCAGGGCGCGACCCAAATTGGCCACGCATGTCATTGGCACATGCCAACACGCTCTCACCGGTAGCTTTTCCTACCGGGACGCGACCCAAATTGGTCACGCATGCCATTGGCACATGCCAACACGCATCGTTGGTAGCTTTTCCTACCGGGCGCAACCCAAGTTGGCCACGCATGCATTGGCACATGAAAACACGCTCGTTGGTAGTTTTTCCTACCAAGACGCGACCCAAATTGGCCACGCATGCCATTGGCACATGCCAACACGCCACCGGTAGCTTTTTCTTACTGTGCCATGGCCCTAATGGCCGAGCATGCCATTGGCACATGCCAACACGCATCGTCGGTAGCTTTTCCTACCAGGGCGCAACCCAAGTTGGCCACGCATTCTATCGCACATGCCAACACGCCGCGGTAGCTTTTATTGCCGGGCCATGGACCTAATGGCCGAGCATGACATTGGCACATGCCAACACGCATCGCTGGTAGCTTTTCCTACCAGGGCGCAACCCAAGTTGGCCACGCATGCCATTGGCACATGCCAACACGCTCGCTGGTAGATTTTCTTACCAGGACATGTCCGAGCATGCCATTGGCACATGCCAACACGCATCGCTGGTAGCTTTTCCTACCATGGCGCAACCCAAGTTGGCCACGCATGCCATTGGCACATGCGCGCGCCGGTAGTTTTTCCTACCAAGAAGCGATCCAAATTGGCCACACATACCATTTGCACATGCCAACACGCTCTCGGGGTAGCTTTTCTTACCAGGCCATGGCAATAATGGCCGAGCATGCCATTGGGCACATGCCAACACGCTTTCGTTTGGTAGATTTTACTACCAAAACGCGACCCAAATTGGCCACGCATGCCATTGACACATGCCAACACGCTCGCTGGTAGCTTTTCTTACCAGGCTATGGCCCTAACGGCCGAGCATGCCATTGGCACATGCCAACACGCATCGCTGGTAGTTTTTCTTACCATGCCACGGTCCTAATGGCCGAACACGCCATTGGCACTTGCCACACACGTCACTAGCAGGCATTGCCACTTACACTCAACGTACAACCTACCACCAAGGCATTCCGCACATGCCATACACGCCACTAGAAGCTCTGGCATTGCCACTTGCACTCAAGGTGCAACCCGCAACAAAGGCATTCAACATGCCACACGCGCCACTAGCAAATACTGCTTGCACTCAAGTTGCAACCAACACTCGAGATATCAACACAACCGGGGATGCTTTCCGGGGTTTTGGTTTGGCGGTCACAAACTTGCAGCGTACACTACGCTCATATTAAGAAAGCGTGAAAAGGAATAAAGCGGTCAAATAAAAGAGGATTTAATGGTGAAAACGTTTTCACCCATAAACACCATGTGGTTACCACCTCCTCCCATTATTTCACCCTTTACTCTCTTCCTTCATGAGGCTAGGGTACGTTTCAATCTCGACTTGTATAAATAGGTCTTACCTATTTCCACCACCCGACAAATAAGTCTCGGTCGGAGAAAAATATAACACTCTCCCGAAAAGGCAACTTTGCAAGCTCTCCAAAAGCTTTCATCTCTTGCAAGCTTCCTAAGCTTTCACTTTCGATACAAGTCGAGACACTACTCTCCCAACTATTCTGGTCTCAACACCTTTCTTTGCTTCCCTCCCCAAATCAACCCTTCTCCTCCACTTTGTGACCGAAGCAAGTCTGGAACGGCCATTTCTTGGTGTAGGCCGGACTTGTATAGATTGATCTCTCGAATCTATAAAGTGCTCATGTGCAGCACATTTGTTTAGGGTTTAAATCAGTTTCTCACTCACGTACCGATTTACCAAAATCGGCGAAACGATTTTCACCTATAAACAATTAGCGACCACGGAGGGAGGATTGATCTATCGGTTACAATATCAACTCCGACTCCCGATTTCGCTTTCCGAACGTCAAATCCCAACATGGTGGAACTCGGGTCCGGAGCGGTCGAGAACACCCGGCCACAGTAACGCATCCCCGATGTTAGCGTCTCTTCCAATAATGTTGTTGCATCACCTGACTAAAGTAACATCGAATGCACTCCCTCAAGTGTAACATAGCCAATCACTGGGCGGAGCCGCCGCCTCCTCTAGTATCTCTACACAACCCTCTAATCATGGCGACGAAAATATCTCTTCG
Source organism: Papaver armeniacum (assembly GCA_023531295.1). Classification (NCBI taxonomy): domain Eukaryota; kingdom Viridiplantae; phylum Streptophyta; class Magnoliopsida; order Ranunculales; family Papaveraceae; genus Papaver; species Papaver armeniacum. Next base: position 26,220 of record JAJJWW010018168.1, on the reverse strand, counting down.
GGTGTCACGCCACCAGTCACCAGGGCTAGAGCCACCGCTACGACCCCAAATGCTTCGTCTAGTATGGCGCCTCCGACCACAACTAAGGTTCCAACTACCCCCGCCGACGGGGACGAGAGACCGAGGGACGAGAGGAAGTCGTCCTTCGTCACCATCGCCGATTTGATGGAACGACAAGAGATGCTCGCCGAGCCCATACGGATATGGTTTCAACGCGAAAAGAGGTACTCATCTTTCTCAAGACCCTGACAGAACGACTACCACGTGAGTCGCGTCCTCCAGATCCATTTAGGAACGTCTCCAACAACCCCGACGCCGGCACCTCGGCAGAGCACGCTTCTACGGATGAGGAAACTCGCGCTAGAATCCTATTGGAAAGAAATCAGCCGCCCAACTTCGTCAAGAGAGAAGATTTGGAACAACTTCTCCACAACCGAATCAATAATGATGAGTTGGACGTGCATCATCACCAACCCCTTACCCATCCGAAATGCAGAGAATCCCTCTCCCAAGGGGTACTCTTCTCCTCAATTTACCCCGTACGATGGTACCGGAATGCACGTGAGCATGTCTCTCGTTTCGAAATCCTAGGTGAACATGAATATAATCACGTTCTTTCGTTTAAGGGAATTCTCAAAATCACTTACCGGAAGGGCGTATACATGGTACAACAACATCCCACCGAACGGATTCCCAACCGGAGTAGCATGGTCACTTCGTTTTACAAGAAATACTTCTTCGTGTCCAACAAGTTACTTTCTCGGACCTCGGAAGAATGTACCAATGGGATAACGAACATCCGAATGATTTCGTCAAAGGTTCGTGGTTCAAGCACTCGACCGTCACGACCCAAACGTGACAGAGAAACAACAGTGAACACATGCATCAATGGTATGGTTCCAATTTACCGCGCCTCTATAAAACTTGCGCTTCCAAACGTTCTCCGAACTCCATGAAGCCGCCGGACGATCTGCAACAATAACACTAGCATTACTGGAAAGAGCCAGGCCAAATCGAACCGAAGACACGCGTGAAACTCGCGGGAGTAGACGCCTCATCAGCAAACAATTTGATGTCGGCTCATCCTCCGTGAATATAGTAAACGAAATGGGAAAAAGGAAAGCCCCAACTACGAGCCACCAGCCAAAACATGAAGCGCCGGCGCAACGGGAACCCCCGCCACGAAAGACCGTCACTAAAACTCCCATGCATCATCATGAGACCGAAGGAAATACCTTTGATTTCCGTTTCCCATCGAGGATGGGATTGACCTCCTAGAAGCTCTGGTTCAAGATGATATTATCAGACCGCCACCTCCCGGACGTCTACCAACCGAGGTGAGATGGCGAACCCGGAAATCTTGCCACTACCACAGTTCGTTCACCACCCGACCAGCGATTGCAAAAGACTAAAACATATTTTCAAAGAAAGGATAGAAGTGGGAGGACTCCAACCAGGAGATGAAAGAGTGCATCGAGACCCACTCTCAATAAGAAACTGCGGGTCCTCTGGGGACTCCGTTCACGAGACTGTACAATCTATGATGCAACATGTATGCGAAATTCTCTATCTTTCCAAGGTGCAACGCAAGATATTTTCGCAGCTCTCAATCGTGTTGTATCCGGCAAACGACTTTCTCTCCTCGGAAACCACGCCGGGGGCCCAAGCTTTCCAAACAAAGCGGAACCAAAAGGAGAACCGGGACCGCTGACCACGTCCCATTTAAGAGGTAACGAATTTGATGACAAGCTCATCGACACGGCCTCTGGCCACAACATCATTACTTTCAAGACACTAAAGGCAGTAGGATTTACAAAACAAGATGCTACATATTCCCCGTCTGTGATTAAGAGCTTGAGATGAGAAATTTTGAACGTGCATGGCTACATCAACCTAGAAATAAATATGGGAGACGCTATAACGCATAGCAAGTTTCACATTGTCAAAGAACTAGATCATGACATGATATTGGGACGCTTATGGGTGCTCGACAACAAAGCGAAATTGGATGTACACCCTATGCCGACGTCCACACCCGAATGAGTTCCCAACAAATCATCCCACGGGTTATCGCATCAACGAGCTATTGAAGGAACCCAGACATCCGGAGAGGACCCGTTGGCGCTAGCTCATGGTTTTCAAATACAAGTAAGTCTGACCAAGCAACCTTTTCTGCAACCGTTTTCCTTCCCCCATTCCGTCATGGGGACTCGGCACGATTACTGGCACAAACGATGTCAAGAAATGTGAATGGGGAGCTGGACCATTTGAACACTTTGCAAGAAGCTTGGAAACTTCTATTGAATCCAACAAAGCTAAGACTCAAACGGTTACACGACATCTGAACCCGTTTTCAATCGGAAATGTAGTGGTTAAGGAAAGCTCGTTTCAAGTTGGGAGGATGACAGTAAAAATGGATTTGCCCAATGAAAGAAAAATCGAGCTGTATCTGGTTGCGGATACCCTTTTGGGAGGATATTGCAAGCTCATCAATGCAGACACACCTGAAGGCGTGATAATTCACTCGCGATGGCTCAAGGAATCCAATCCCTAAAATGTTGTACTTCCCAATCACTCCCCCTTTTAGTATTTCCTTTAACAATTCCTCTTAGTAGTTGTAATTCCCCAAGATGAATACACCATTTGTATTTTTCCTAGGGATTCATTTTTTGTCAAAAAAAAACAAACATAAATACATCTCTTTCCAAGAGAATCCTCCGTATATCGTGAGAAATACATCGATAAACCCGAAAGCCATTGCGAGCCATCATACCACAACCTCTTTCAAAAAAATATATATGAAGCAAAATGTTGATCGATGAAGAAGAAGGAAAAGACGAGTTTACAAAAAAAAGGGGGACACCCGGGGGAACTAAAGCAAATGCTAACATAAATAACAAAAGGAAGAACTAGCCCTCGAAGGAGGTAGTACAAGTCCCCTCGGGTAAGACTATCTTCAAGCACTTCCCCAAAGAATCCCTCGGGCAACAAAGGTTCCATTCAACGGTGTTAGCGCAAAGAAAGCCTCAACATCCCATCCCGGCTAAACCACAATGGCGGTAACAATATCCTCCCGACGACCGGTCCAAAGATACGCCACCATGACCCCTTCGGTATCACCAACGACACCTTTGGCATCAACTTCGTAGGGTATCTCGTTTCGTCATATGATCCTTCGAAGGTTTTCTCACGACACTTCGAGAAAGTTTTTTGATTCATCCACATCGGAGTCAAGAATCATGGCGCTCTCCTCCAAGACCACCACACGTTCACTTTTCCGTCGTTTCAACCTAGAAACAGTCCGATCCGCCCCATACCCGGATCGAGGAAAGGCTTTGCCACACTGAAACCTCTCAACATGCCAAGACTCTTCCTTGTTCTCTCGCCCCTCCTTCATGCTCACCGAACCCAAGAAAGTTCGAACATGCACTGCTTCTTTATGGGGATAGATGGAAGGGGAGGTCCTTAATGATTTCACTAGCTTCGTGGAACGGATATTCAATCCCAACCAATGCCTCCTCAAGAGAAGAAGACCGATCTCCGCCTGTCTCAAGTCCTTCTCCGAAGAGTAAAGGCGCAGCCCGTCCCTGGAGGGTCCCATCATCATACACCTAAAAGATGGGGAAAATGATCCAGCTTCTATCATATCTATACACATATAAAAAATAGGATAACACGAGCGAGAGAAGAAGAATAAAACATACCCCAAGCATGATCTTCTTAGCCCGAATAACCCTAGTGGGTGCTTTTGCTAGAGTCGGACCTCGCGCCTTCACCTGGAGAATCTGCTGGTTAGAAGATGATTCATCTCGTGCGACATGACAAAGAGAGAAACTCGATAAGAAGAACCCTTTTCTCAAAACGAGGGAGACGATACAATTATTTTGGGTATGAATACGGCTAAGGATTCCAAATCCTATTTATAAAAAGGTCAGACAAGCCTCTCCAATTCTCTTAACGATTTGTTGTTTATAGTTTGTCACCATCTTATGCTTACCTCGCAACAAAGCTCCTTTTCCGAGCTAAGCAAGGGACTTAATGTTGATGGTGGATTTTGAACAAAAGGTAAAATCGTTAAACCCCAAATAACCTAATGTCACCGATGACACATTTATTAGATTATTTAATGCATGTAGTCAGTAATTAATAGGGGGTATTTTTTTCAAATTAGGGTTACAACAAACAAAACCCTAATTCCCCTCCGTGCCAATGGCAAATCATGTCAGCCACACCTAGCCCGAGCTAGCCGCGCCATGCCAAACGTACTCCGCCTTGGCCCTAGCTATGCTAGTTACACCAAACGCGCCAAAGCATGCCAACCATGCTAGCCGCACCTCTGTGCCAATGGAAAATAATGCCAGCCACACCAAACGTGCCAAAGCATGCCAACCACTAGCCGCACCTCCGTGCCAATGGCAAATCATGCCAGCCACACCTGGCCCGAGCTAGCCGCGCCATGCCAAACGCACTCTGCCTTGGCCCTATCTATGCTAGTCACACCAAACGCGCCAAAGCATGACAACCATGCTAGCCGCACCTCTCGTGCCAATGGAAAATCATGCCGACCACACCAAACGCGCCAAAGCATGCCAACCATGCTAGCTGCACCTCCGTGCCAATGGCAAATCATGCCAGCCACACCTAGACCAAGCTAGCCGCACCTCTATGCCAATGGCAAATCATGCCAGCCATACCAAACGCGCCAAAGCATGCCAACCATGCTAGCCGCACCTCCGTGCCAATGGCAAATCATGCCATCCACACCTAGCCCAAGCTAGCCGCACCTCTATGCCAATGGCAAATCATGCCAGCCATACCAAACGCGCAGAAGCATGCCAACCATGCTAGCCGCACCTTTATGCCAATGGCAAATCATGCTAGCCACACCAAACACGCCAAAGCATGCCAAACCATGCTAGCCGCACCTCCGTCACGAATGGCAAATCATGCCAGCCACACCTTGCCCAAGCTAGCCGCGCCATGCCAAACACACTCTGCCTTAGCCCTAGCTACGCTGGTCACGCCACGCCAAGCCAAACACCCTTACCTTGGCCCTAGCCGCGCCATGCCAAAGTAGCGCCCGCACCTAGGCTTGCAAACCATGCAACCTAGGCCAAATTGGCCACGCATGCCGTTAGCACATGCCAACACGCTCGCTGGTAGCTTTTCCTACCAGGGAGCGACCCAAATTGGCCACGTATGCCATTGGCACATGCCAACACGCTCGCTGGTAGCTTTTCCTACCAGGGCGCGACCCAAATTGGCCACGCATGCCATTCGCACATGCCAACACGCGCACTGATAAGCACGAAAGTACGACACATTTTCACCCATAATTACATTAGCTAGGACTCATTATTTCTCTAATAAACTTGTTTTCGTTATTTTTTAGAAGAATAAGCTCTTGTGGAGATTTGGCTTGAAAATTGTTATTTGCAACCTGAGGACAAGTGTTATTCGTACTTTCAAACTTTGGTTAAGGGGCACCTCAATTACTAAGGGGCGCCAGTTGCTAAGGGGTACCCTATTTACTAATTAACACATGTTGCTATTCACACTTCAAAGACACATGATAAGGGGGACCTTCTTCTCCGTTTGAACATTCGGTTTAAGAAAATGGTGGAAGAAAAAAAGGACAAGTCTCGGAGTTACCTGCGTTATTTCACAGGAAGATTTTTTGGGCGAGATATTCAAAGGATTTTCAAAAGTTTGATTGATATTATCCCGTTAAACTAAAACAGGAAAGGTAATAGAGTTAATTTGGAAATAAGAGGAAAGATCTCACGTGATTTTTATAAACATGGAAAACGATTAACTCGTTATTCATTCGATTCTTTCGAGTTATTGGCGAGAGCTTCCGTGAAGATATTTGACGCGTAAGAGAAGAAAGAATCGGCGAATATCGAACTTTATGTCAAAGAAAGGGACGAATATTTCGAAGTTAATTCAAAGATTTGTTGGAGGAGATAATATCCTCGAGTTTACTCTACATTGGTTGAAAGATATTTGACATCATGTTTTGGTGTAGCGGATGAGGAAAGGAGAATAAAAAATCTTCGTAATTTGCGGTGAAAAGGGAAAGAAGATAATGGGTATTAACTACTTTGATTTGATGTCCTGTGGAGTATAAATACTATGTTTGGGAAGCTGAGAAGGAGATAGAGAGTCCGGGAGGTAATGAAACGGGAGAATCAAATTGCAGAAATTTCTGTGCTTTCTTTGTTCCAAGAACACCAAGAACATAAGGTGAAAGTCATCGTTAATAAACCGTGGTTTATTCCTGTTTTCAACAGCTTTCAGCGACCGTTGAACAAAGACTACAACACTTTTGTTTTATCGCATACATAATGAGAGGATTGCAACACTTCTTAGCTGTTGTAAATTCTTGGTTTATTTGATTTTTATCCTTTTCATCATTTGCAAACACTTTTGAGCCATGAATAAATATTTTAAGTGTGTTTTCGATGTGATGAACTAAACCCCAACACTGGGTCGACGGAGGAAGCCGAACTTCACACATGGGTGAATTTATTTTATTTTCTATTTGACTTTTGCATTATTTTGAATAGAATTATGATTTGATTAAATTGGTTGTTATTCAATTAGATAGGTTATGCTTTGTTTAGATAATCTATGCTTAGGGGATACAATTAATCTTTTGAGAGTCTACCTTGGCAAAAATAAGAGTCGGTGTTATTTTGTTTATTGAGCTTTAATTGTTGAGAATAAATAAATTGAACCTATTGATATGAATTCGGTGGAATCCTAGGCCCATGAACTCTCGCCTTTGTTTATTATTTTCATTAGACCTTTAAATTTAATCTTCGCAAGTCCTAGAGAACGAATCTTAATTACTACTACGAAAACTAAGAAAAATCATAAATCATTTTGAGCCGTTTATGACAGATTTGTTTTTAGATTAATTTTTAGGTTTATTTTTTATTTTGTACAATATTTTCTTTTTCCTTTTTATGTGTTTCTTTTTATATTTCTTTTCAGGGAATTTTTGAGGATGATGACTTCTGAGGAGGCGTCACCTGCAATGACGCTGGCGGAATATATGCGTAGAAATTCGAATTATCAGGCAACTTCATCAGAGATGACGCTTGCTGAATATAAGCGTAGGCAATGGTATGGAATTTCCGCTCCACATGAGGTAAGTGAAGAATCACATCAAACTATATATGAGAAGTATTACAAACACACACCGCCTAGTTTGGAACAAAGATTGAGAATTCTAGAATGCCAAAGATTATTTAATGATGATGATGATCGGGTCTTGTAGTGACTCTGCTTTCCAAACAGACGTATAGATGACCATGTGGATGATTGTGGATGATTCGCCTAATTCCATAGATGAATCTACCTCACAAGATCATTCACTCGACTTAGAGGTTGTTTCTAAACCACTAGACTTCCAAAAGTTGCCTAATTTAGGGTTAGAATTGTGTGCTTCTAAAGTATTGTTGGATTACTTTGCATCTAAGTACCCAGGAGGATTTGCCTATTTCTAATACCATGCATGAGCCGTTGAAACTTTCCCTTAATCCCCATACTTTGTTCTTTACGCACTTCCATGTGCAAAAAACTTGGTTAGGGGTAAATTTTGTTTTCTCGACGGTTTCGGTGTCCCCATTTTTTCATAAAATAATTGTGAAGTCACATTTGTATATATTGTATTTTGGGTCGATCCCCAAGTTTTCGTGTTATTAGTGTATGGGGATCCGTTTTTGTACAAATCCGGAGGTATAATTATTTATTTATGTTTGTTTACTTTTGTTTATTTATTTTTAATTTCCCATCTCAATTTTTACGTTGGATGACTCAATTACATTGAGGACAATGTAATATTTAAGTGTGGGGGAGTGGTTATTAACTTTTTCTTTTAATTTTTTCAGGAATTTTCTTGCGTATTGTGACCAGCTCTTGAGCGGGTCTAAAAAATAAAAATATAAATATTATGACCAGCTGTGTAGCGGGTCTCTAAAAAAAATAAAAAAAATAAAAAAAATAAAAAAAAATATAGTTGTTGAGCTTTTGACTAATGCAGTAGCGGGTCTATTTTTATGTATTTCCTCTTTATGACCAGCTGTGTAGCGGGTCTTAAAAAAAAAAAAAAAATTATGACCAGCTGTGGTGTAGGATCATTATATCGCAGCGAACGAAATTCGCAAAGATAGTACACAACAGAGCTGCGAGGAAGTCGCAGGGGACTAAAATGAATGACGCACTGGGTGACGATAGGAAGATATGAAATCTGGCGAAGGTTAAGAAGTGTCGCGAGTATAAATATTTTCATGCTTGCGACACTTCGCGAGGCATTCCCGAAAATAAAGGACAGCTTAGCTGTCATCCACTGTATATTACCCTATATAAAGGGATGAATGAGTCCGTTGTAAAGGGGGAGATTTCTTTGGAATGGGAGAACAAGTTAGTAAGAGAGAGAAACTTTGAGAGTGTTTATAATCTCTCAAGTGTAATTCTATTTACCTGTGTAGACATTTCAAGGAAATAATACATAAACATTCATAGTTATTCATCTTTCAATGGATTAGTTAAGTGAATTATAGTGAGGGGTGTATTGTGGGATTTCCTGCAACTACATATTGGCGCTAGAAACAGGGACTGAGAAAAGATTGGCATAGAGATTTGGAAGAATTTGAGTTAGCAAGAAAGAAATATGAGATAATTTTCAAAAGAGAAATGGCTAGAAGAAGAAATGTACTTGAACAACCAAAGTGAGAAGAAGTGGAAGACTTGCTTGGAGAAAGGAGAAACAAACAGAGAATCGTCAAGGATGAATATCAGGAATGATGAAGAGAATCACATTCAACCTATAATTCCCCCGATAGCAAATACAACTGAGGATTACGATAGAGTAAGTGTGCATACTTGGAGGTCGGATTCTGAGGATGAAAGGGAAGAAGAGCAGCAGTTGGTGAACAATGGACAAGGAGGAGGAGATCAAGGAATGAATGGAGAAGTGAATCCAGGAAATTGAGAAATCGCAGCATTAGAAGCGTGGAGATAGACAATACATGAAGAGAGACGTCTAGAGGCAGAGGAACGAGCGAATTTGACAAGGCAGAATCATGAATTAAGGATGGAAAATATGAGATTGCAAAATAGAAAATCAAGAAGCGCTGCGAGATCGAGTTCAAGATCGATTAGAGAAGAAAGAAGGAGAGTCTTACCAACAGAAAGTACCGAGGTAGAAAACCAACGAGAAACACAAAATCCAAGCTCGAACATCACGAAAGGAGAGAAGAAGCGGAAGATCGTTATATTACTCGTCCCGAGAATTTCCAAGATGAGCGAATGGGAAAATCAAGGAAATAGGTGATTTCAGGGGCCGAATAATCCAGCCGCTGAAGGAATAGTAATATTGCACGGGAGAGAAGCATTGAGAAGGCAAAAAGAGATCGAGGATGACATTGAGAGACATTATGTCGAGCAAGCACGCTTAGCTCGCGAGAGGGAGAGAGTAAGAGCAGAAGTAGAAAATCAAGAACTGGAAGAAGCAATCCGGCAGAATAATCACGACAACCGAGAGAGAAGGCGAGAACAAAATCGTCTCAATAGAAATGTTAATGAAGAATACGAGAGAGTACAGAGGAGAGTTGATAGACAGCCCGGAGAGAGAGCAATAGGTATAATGGTGTGCGAATTGATGAAAGAGATGAAGGAGAAAGTCGCAGGAAAGGAGAGAAGAAAATAACGAACAAGAAAGTCGAGTAGGCATGAGCGCGAAGAGAGGCGAGTTAAAAAGACCGGCGGAATCAAATTCTCGAGGCAAATGAGCAAATCTTAAAAGAACTTAAAATGAGAGAATTGTTGAATAATAGAAGGGAAGGAGGAAGAAGACAACCGGATGAAGCCATCGCAGAAGCTGCAAAGAATCCCTTCACACTAGAAGTACAAATGGGAGGAATACCTCCTAAATTCAATCTGCCTGCCTTAACCAACATTTTTTATGGAACAACCTGCGCGATACAACACATCAAGGCTTATATGAGATGTATGTTGCAGTGGGAGAATCAGGATGCCATATTGTGCAAATACTTTGCATCAAGTTTAATGGGAGAAGCACTTTGAAATGGTTCAAGGTTTACCCAAATACAATCTCGTCATTCAACCATTTACAAGCTACATTCTTGGGAGCGTATATAAGTAACAACTCCTCGCGGCCAGGAATTGAAGATGTATTCGGATTAAAACAAAGAGTTGGCGAGAGCTTAAGGCATTTGACAATAAGATGGAGAACAATGTGCAGCGAAATGACAGGAAGGGTAGAAGAAAGATATCTCATTTTGTCATTTGTAAATGCTCTGTTCGCAACCAGTTTGTTATACATTCAGATTTTTAGACTTAAAAATACAATTACGATGGCTGAACTGAGAACTCCAGAAGAATATATTGCTTTAGAAGAAAGACAAAATAAAATGGAATCTTACCAGATTCTGCGAATACAAGTTCGAATGTCTGCGAATGCAAGCTTGTTACCAAGATTTTCAAATACAGTGGCGAGCACTTCGCAAGGGCAACCAGAAAAGAGAGTTGATGATGGACAGCAGAGAATAGTGGCCATGGGGAGCCATGATCAGGAAGAGTTTGAGAGGGAAAGGAACTATTATAATCGTAGCAACAATAATAAAATTCAAAGATTAGATCATGTGCAAGAAACTTATGGAGGACGAAGGCAGAATAACCATGGGGGCCAGAGAAGTCGCAGAGTGGTATGGGAAGAGATCAAAATGCCACCACTAAATGCTAGTGTGGAAAAAATTTGGGAAGCTATACTCGTAATGGAGGACATACCATCACCATGGAATGCGGGGAGTGAACCACCACCAGGAGACAGAAGTCATGAGTATTGTTCTTACCACCGCTTTCATGGGCATCTAACAAATGACTGCAGAAACATAAAGAGAATCATTCTCAGAATGATTGATCAAGGGAAATTGAATCATTTTCTAAAAGAAGAAGAGAAATGACGGAAAGTACCAACACTATCACCATCAGAAATGCAATAGACAGTTTCAAAAAAGGGAAAAGAAGCATTCGTAATAGAAGTTGGGGCAAAAGCCAAAAATCTATTTTGCAATTCTATCGTTCATTCATATCGTACAATTGAAGACTTTCATGATAACGTGCTCAGTAGAGTTTTTTTTTTAGAGACGCCGATGATAAAGAAGATCGAACTTTGGCGAGAACGTCGAGCTGAAAGAGTGGCACTTTACTTGATTATTACTTTCTCTGCAGATGAAGTACCCAAAGGAAGAGAAGTACATGATAGCCCGTTGGTGGTAAAGCTGGACATTAATCCAAAACCAGTTGAGGGAGAAGATGATGAAGAAGAAAATTGCTGGGCGATTAATAGAATACTCATTGATACCGGAAGCTCGGTCAACATCCTTTTCTACCACACTTACAAGACAATGGGGGGTAAGGATGAGGAATTAATACCTTCAACATACAGAATTTATGGTTTCAATGGCACAGCGAACAAGCCTAGAGGAGAAGTTCACATGAGAATACATTTACAAGGGTTATCTACTGATATTTTGTTCTGTGTGGTTGATGTGGAATCCCCTTACAATGCATTAATCGGAAGGCCTTGGCTGCATGAAATCTTAGGTATTGCATCAACATACCATCAGTGCATAAAGTTTCCACATCCTAGCGGTGTTGGAATTATAAAAGGAGACTGGCTGGAAGGACAAAAATGTTATGAGGTTGATGTCGAGAGCTGCGAAGAAAGAACCGCTAAAAGGAAGGGTTGGAAACAGAATACGAAGGATGAACAGAGAAAAGAGAAGCTGATGCTGGATATTATAGAGATAAGAAATGAAGATACATTGCGAAGAGTCGCAAATGAATGCATGAAGGTAAGAGAATGTTATAATGAAAAGGAGTCCATCAAGGATTGGGATGACGAAGAGGCAAAAAGTGCAATGAACAAAAGGCATAAAAAGTAAATAATCAACAAAAGATATATCAAAGACAAGACAAAGAAGAAATGATGTGCGAGAATCTCGCAAAAAAAAATGTACAAGAATCTCGAGAGAAAAATGAAAATACAACAAATGAAAAACAGAATTGTGCGATGACTTCGCAATCTAAATATCATGAAGCGATTGAATATGAATGATTGAATGATTTAACAACAATGAATGAGTAAATGAATGGGACGAACCTTTATGGCGTACACCTTAGTTCGTGAATGATATTTCGTAAGAGGCAAATGTAAGACCTAAAGTGCGTCATATAAGGGGGTATCTCTTGACATGGCTCAGGGAAAAGGTTACACCGCTCCTGGAACCTGGGTCATGTAGATTTGGGGCCCATGAAAGCCTATCCGGAAGAGGTACCTTGGATTCCCAACTATATATGTAAGGTTATACCCTGGTTGGGCGACCGAGGGTCTCTTCCAAGGAGTCAGCGTATGATCAAGGCGCCGAGGTACACGGTTGAGTCAAGAGTGCGGGGAGCATGGAACTTCCTTACCACTCTTGACAAGTCTTGGCACATCTGCACTCGGCCCAAAGAAAACTCCACTTAGGGTGCAGCCTTATAACCATAAACCCTATATGTATAAGGGATAAGAGGCTTGCCAAAAACAACAGTTTGTTGCAAGACCGGATGGGAGGAGCTAGCCTTGTATGGCCGATGTAAGCCTCCTTGAAGGGCAGCCAGGGGAGATGATAAGGCGGCACCCTCCATTAGGGAGCCGATAAGTGCCAAAGACGCAAATGTCATGAGGCTCTGTTTTACGCAAGAAAACTTAGGCTTGTCATATTTGTGCAATGATCCCGCAGAGGCAATAATACTAACGCGAGGGTAAGACGAGATCAATGGGTCTTTACAAAGTGTAAAGACGTCCCGCGATTTCGTCGCAAAGACTGACAATGTCATGGGAGTTTGTTCTCGCAAGGGAATTTAAACCTGTCATATTGTCGCAAGTGAAACATCCTGCAGAGGCAAAAATACTTGCAATATGATAAGGCAAGGTCAATGGGTTTTTACATGCAAGTGTAAAGACGTCCTGCGATCTTGTCGCAATATGGGGTGGCAGGGTAAGACCTTTAACTAGGAAGGTCTTACTTAGAAGACCACCAAAAATGATAAGGCGAGATAAGTAGGTTTCTTCATTTATGGAGATACACACACCTCGTCGCACCGATAATAAAATGAATAATGATGACGAGAAGATCTTTCATTTGAAGATAAATAACAAGAGGCAAGTATGGGAATGGAAAGGATAAAACATTGTTATTCATCTTCATATGACAGGATCATACATTTATAATGATAGCCATTGTATTTACAAGGAAGAACCGCTAGATCAATACATGCAAAGGAAGGGAAATGAAGATGGAATTCACATCCGATTATCCAACAAGTTTACGATAAAGAAGTACAAAAGAGAAGATACATATGTACAGATGTTACAAGGCCCGAAAGAAACAAAAGAGATTATTTACTTCTTGATCCTTCTTCATCTGATTCTTCAGTAGTATCGTTCTCGTCGCCGATTTTCCTCTTCGTTGACTTCGCTATCGTAAACGTCCGAGAGACAGGCAAATTTTCGTGGAATTTCTTCAAGAAGAACAGGATATGAACTAAGTGGGATGTTGTGATTATTACAAACAAATTCCATGGCCTGGTTGCGGAAACGAACAACATCATTATTAAAATTTGATACTGTAGTTTGAAATTGCTTCTTCAATTTGGAATATCTATTCTCGCGAAAAGTGAGATTCTTTGCGAGTTGTTCTTTTTCAGATTCAAGTTCTCCAATCCTTGCTTCACTACACTAAAACATCCGATTTGGGACGGATATACGTTGCGTTGCAATTGAATTTCACCAACGCTAATATCAAGCATTGGGAATATGGCGAGCAAATTTTGGTGTAACGCCAAAACCGTTGGTCAAATTAATTTGTGCAACGTATATAAACGTTGGTAAAATAGATTACCAACGTTTGTTGAGCAACAGATTCTTTAATTTGTGCAACTATTTACAATAATTTAGGCAACGTATTACTCTAATTTGAGCAACACTTATATACGTTGCAAACCCGTTTCAAACATTAAAAAAATAAATAAATTCCGACGATAATTCCATGAAAATTAGAATTCGACGGCCATTTCTGCAAAAAAATATATTCGCATTCATATACCATTGTAGATCAACTAAAAGACCCAATATATCACAACCCATCAAGATATATTCATAATTCATATATATCATGCCAAAACTGCTAAAGACAACCAATCCAACTATCTATGACTTTATCATGCTTCCATAAAAAAAAAAAAAAAAGACTTTATCATGCTGTTTTAGAAAAGCAAACCTGATGGTCACATTTCTACCCCGGATCAAGAATCCACTACACCAAAACATCCGATTTGCTCTTTTTGTAGAGTATGCTCCAATACCTTTCCTTGGTCTAGTGTATGCAAAAGTCCCACCAACTGCGCTTGCAACTTGAAAATATCTTCTTGCCTTGGTTGTTTCCACCCTAACAAGTAGTCTTGTAATGTCCATGAATACACCCAGGTGCCACACTTTTTCTCGTCTCACGGGTAGTGTTTCATCTTCTCCTCTTAAGTTCTTGGACTGCCTGGCTTTGATCTAATAACATGTAGGATTATAACAAAATTGGCTGAAATTAGATAAAAGACGATGTGATTAGTTTCAGTTCAGAATACAAAGTAATCAAGTTTCCATTTTGAATTAAAATGAACAGAAAATAAGTAATGGTATCGACGTCCTAAATGGCGAATCTTACGAGAGAGGTTTGATTCGGTGCACAAGAATGACACGTGTGTATGGATCTAGTTCCTCCGTCATGAAATTAAAATAAAATAAAAGGCCATCAACTAGGTTATTTATAATTGAATGGGATTCCCTTGACACGCTAAAATATGAAAAATTAAGGAGTGCTAGTTAAGAAAATTAATACGACCAACAAACTCACCTGCAAAGAAGTTGTTGATGCTTGTACTTTCCTTTTCGGCCTTTGCTATATCACAACAAGCAAAGCATCGTTCTTTCAACACAAACTACATAAATTAAAATGACTATACCCCTAAACCGATCTCTCCCGAAAAATGCAAATAGAAAATACTATGAATAAAGAATCGAAATATAGGACTATACCTTCTCAATAAATGAGCAAACCATGTAGAAGGTGATAGCGTATCGGTGAAAGAAAATATGTTTCTAGAGATATGATGTATGAGAAAATCGATAAAAATCATCACCTGCCCTCCCGGAAGTGCGCTAAAACAGAGTTGAACGAATATGAGCTCGCTTGTAATCCCTTTGCCAAACTTGAAAAAAAAAGGAAGCACCAACTTAGAATTAGCCACTTTTTAACCAATCACAACACTCATGTGGAGTATATTTCATTCTCAAGATCAATAAAACACTTGCTCGAGAGAATGACCAAGTCAAGAGTAGTTCTTTTATCCGTCGATAGTGCATCGAAAAGGAAAACCCGTATCCACGAGTAAGATAAGGATCAATACACAAGAGGACTGCCAAGGTAGCTAGCAAGTAAAACTCAAACAAACCTTGAATTGAGGAGGCAATGATTGAGATGTTCTTAGTTGTGCTTTGAGTAGTGATATTGGTTGATAGTTCCCCTGATATCATAAAGGATTCTCCAAATCATCTTACCTGGTTGGCAAGTGTAGGAGATGACTCCACCGTAATAATCAAGCACCAAAATTATAATTTTTTCGCATTTAACCAAGAATAGAATCATATCTTTTATCATTAGCTAAAGAAATTACATTCAAATTATGTAAAACGAAAAGATTAGTTAATCAATGACCAACATGGGTGATGAACCTTTGCCAAGGTCGGTGACTTGAACTTGGGAATGCATACGCGGCCTCTCCGCCATCACTTCCAATGCACAACAACCACTTTCATCCTTTAGTATAGCCAGATCCGGGTTCTGCTGAATTAAATTCATAGCAATATCTACATACATAGAATTTATTATGTCAAAAATAATTTATCAACACCCTTAAAGATGAATAGGGGCATTCTCGCATTTAATGGACATATAATATTGTAGGGCATACATTTGTAAATGGGGAGTGGTTTTTTATCTAAGTTAATTATTTGATGATAACACCATATAAACCACTCTAGCAATGGTAATGATTGGCTCACCGCCAACCAATGGATTGTTTATACTATCTCCATCGATGGTGAACACTGCAAAAATATTCAATCATCTCCTTCGGTTGATTCGATGAAGAATATATAGCACTCAACAGTGGTGTCCATCCATTCATATTACGCAGCTGTGTTAAATTGGGATTTTTCTGCAACATGGCCTTGGCAACTTTTGTGTGCCCAGCAATGGCAGCAAGGTAAAGCATCTCACCATTGTTGGTTTCCGTAATTCAAGAGCATCCGATGCATGAGTTGCACTAGCTCTTCGACAAACTTGGCATGCCCTGCAGCTGCAATACATGTAGTGACGTCTCGAGAATATTGTGATTCCGCCCAGTCGTTAAGGCCAAATCATCCTTGATTATATCTTTATCCCTTTTCAGTCCCCATTCAACTGTCGCTTTGTACAATGGCAAAGACTCGCTTAACGGCCTCAAAGCGATTACACCGCCAAAGCACACATGCTCAATTACTCATCAGAAACAATTCTTGTTAACACAAAACAATTTGCTAAAAAACTTAGATGATTTGAAATACGAATTAAACAAGAATAATTATTCACATAGTTTGTTTGTTCCAAAATTCGAGATGTACATGATTAAACCACGAGCAATTAACTCAAAGACCATATTGAGTCTGCAACAACCTCCGTCTTTGGTATGTGAAAACTAGTTTAAGTTTAGGCATAGGAAAGTTGGCTACCTGAATCGAAGGACGGGACTAAACATGGGATGGTGAAAAATAGCAGGACAGTCGGATTAATCTCGCAAAATCGAAGCACCAAGTCAACCACATTGCGAAGATCAAATGTTGTTGCTCAGACTCAGCAGTACTGTAATCGCAAGTTATCTCTTGCAAGTAAGGATTATCTTTTGCTAACTTCATCCCTGTTGACATTTCCTAATGTGAAATTGTTGTTGCGTATAGCTAGTTTGTGTTTCCTTTGAGATTTCGGGATCTAACGTTACCCCGTAAGTTGTACCCGGAAGTCAATTCCACTTTGGAAAAGATTTGATGAACCAAACATTTATACAATTATTAAGAACCTTCCACACTCTGACTTGAAAGATACAACTTGAAGAAGACTTTAACTAAGAAATATGAATAATCAAAAGGAGAAGAACTTTCTCAACAAAAATCTGAATGTTTTATTTAATCATCTCCTTTGGATAAATCTGAATCTGAACCTTCATACATATCTAAGCATTCACTCTTCACATGGTCCATGTATCAGATCATTATACAGCTTGGCTGGTCATGCCAAGGTGGGAACAGAAATGCCTACAGAGATGTATGAGTTTAACATTATTACAGAGATCTAAGCACTGTAGTGTAGATAAAAAACCGAGATACCAGACAGCTCACCAAAAATTCTGCATGTATGGTTCCCATTTCCATCGATTGAACCAACTCTATCTTCATATGCTTCACGGTGTACTCTTTCGCACGCCCAATTTTCTTATTTGTTGTTGTATTGGCAACATGAAATTGTGAACTCATAAGTTAGCGATAGGCTCAATAATAAAAAAAAAAGATAAATCATAAGCCTTGGTAAAAATGACTAGCTTGGATAACTCGACTAGCTTCACCGAGAAATTACACAACATGATCTAAACTTGGTAAAAAAATGTATGCGGGACATACGCCCAACAAATGAGAGAATCATAAGCCTGAGATATACCTGTTTGATGCAGTGACCAAGAGCTTGTCCCAAAGGAATGAAAGACTTCAAACTTCACTTTCTCGGTGTTGGTAGACACAATGAAGAACCAATAAATAAGTCAACTTCAAGTAACAATTATCGGTTTAAAAAATTGAATGGTAGACAGTTTTAATCTCTATCCACTATAACAAAACCCTAGTAATGAAAAATCTCCAAAATTACTGCCAAGAATATGAGGCACCATCACCAACTAAACCACCGAGAAAATGAGGCACCACCACCAACTAAACCCAAAATCTGCACATAAATCAAAAGGAACCGTACTTTAAAACTCCACAAAATACTTAAACAATAACAAAAATTGCAAAATTTGTACAGAATATTACCACCCAAAGATGTAGTTCATAGAATTATGTCAAATTGATAATAACAAAAATAGTTAAGAAGATTAGGGTTGTACACTGCAGGATCCATTCATGTGTTATAGATAGAGTTGCAACCAAACACATCATACATAATGATTTGACTTTAGATAAGAAATCGATTTCTAGGGTTTGAGTGATTGAAAGATTGGTGATTCCTGATTCCACTCAGTTCAAACCCAAACCCAAACACAATCCCATCTATCCTTCTTCTCGAATTTCTCAGCAACACCAAACTTAATTCAACCAAATCCACACATCATCAATCTTGAGTTCAATTTCAAACCCTAATTGCAATTTCCTCTGTAACAGCTTCATTTTTTAGACATAACTTCTTGGTAGAACATCACCAGAAACCACCATCTTCAATTGCACTAGATCTGCTTTTTCAAATCGAATCAAACCAAAGTAGAACCCATCAATCACCATTTTTAGTTAACGGCAATAACATTTCATCTTCTCGTTCTCTGAAATTCAAATTCTAATCCCATCTTGATTTCTCTCTTACACTTTGTAACCTACGGGAAAACCCAAAATAACTTTCTCACCGCTCAGTCTTCTTCTCGATCTCTACTAACCCAACATGACATGATTTAGCATGACAAGGGTTTGACAAAGATCTTTGATTTGTGAGGGAAAGGAGTTTTGATTTGTAAGATTTGACTAGATTCAAGAAATGGGTTTTGAATCTTTGATTTCTAAAACGGTTTGATTTGGCTCGGATTTAAGTTTTGATTCAGAAGAGAAGAAAAATGGGAGGAGGAGAACTCGAGGATAGAGATAAAGAAAAAAGATAAAGGCAAATGTGAAAATAGAAGGAAAATCGATAATAATATAATTTCAAAAGACATTTCAGTCCCCAGCTATATTAATAAAGGCAAGCGTGTCCTAGTTTCTTTATTTTTTTGGTTTTTCTAAGTAATTAGGATATAGTGCAACGTATGTTTTAATATGACCAACGGATTAGCGTATGCAACCCATATATCCGTTGCAAACCCGAAAAACCAAATGTTGCAAAAACCTTGATTTGGTGTAGTGCTTGAAATCTTTTTTCGGATCTGCAAATAAGCAACGATAAGTTAACAACTTGACAGCAATATTACAGAGATAAGAAACAGCAAGGTATAATAAATAACCTTCTCTGTCAGATATCATATCTTTAACCAAGGAAGTATGCTCGGCATGAAGACTAACATCAACACCTAAGTTATTACTGGCGTTATCTAAAACTTTCGCAGCCCAAGCTAATTCATCATCATTATTTATAACAAGGAGTGAAACAATTTGATCTTCTCGCTCACTAAGTA
The DNA here is from genome assembly GCA_023531295.1 of Papaver armeniacum. Lineage (NCBI taxonomy): Eukaryota > Viridiplantae > Streptophyta > Magnoliopsida > Ranunculales > Papaveraceae > Papaver > Papaver armeniacum. Next base: position 6,630 of record JAJJWW010018168.1, on the reverse strand, counting down.
AGGAATTCTCGTGAAATAATTCATCTCGCTCAATTTGTACTTCGAGAAGGGATTTTGAAATCTTTGCTAATGCCTGTGCACCATTGTTAGCAATGCGATCTTTGTCATCTATATGGTCACTAATTTTCTTCCTTAAAATTTTGGTTTCTTTATGAGATTCAAGGTACATTTGTTTAAATTGGTTGGCTGCACTTAAACTAGATCTCAGTGTTCAATTTCTAAGGCGATATTTGGTTTGAAGTTCATTTAATGAAAGGGAATTAATTTTGTTCGACGAGCTACTTAAAGAGTTGTTGAGATGAGTTGAAGAATGTTATTATCCATAGGTTCTGGAAATGAATGAAGAAGAATAGCTTCATCGGAGAGGTTATATATATCTGAAAGTGATAAGTCGGGTAACAACATGCAACCGATAAAATAAAAATAATAAAGGAAGAAAAATTTTATACCATAAAGCTGGCTGATTAGCGTTACAAGAGTGGTAACTTTGTCATTTTAGGAAGAAGACTCGGTCTCCAGTTTCTTTGGATTTTTCATGAGATCTCGTGATTCAACTTCTAATTCTTTGATCTTTGTGCAAAGTTTGGGTATTCTTTTTCAATTGAATGTTGTACCTCCTTTCAAGATCCGAGGCAACTACAAAGAAGTTTTTCCGACTGCGAGGGAAGATAGAAAGATTGTTAAGATATAAGTTAAAAATTGAAATCAGAAGGGAAATACGAGTTTGAACATACCAATGAGTTAAGCGCATTTAAAAAGCTAGGGGACACAGATCTAGAAACCCCATTGAAAGAGTCATTGCCATCTAGTAATGTAACATTACACACGGTGGCGAGAGCCTCGCATATAGAAGTCAGGCGAGCATCTCCTACTCCTTGAAGAGAATCTGAGAAGATACTGGACAATTGTTCCATAGGAGAATCGGATGATCGAGTCTCTTTTATGAAAGATGAATTCATATCATTATCATCCTCGTCGGAAGATCCGGAACTTGAACTGAGATGAGAGGAAGATTGAGCTTTTCGTTTCTTAGATAATGGGGCAGAAGATTTTTCCTTGCGAGCATTGGCTTTACCCTTGCTTTTAACCTTCACAGCTTCCATTTCCTCGGCGTCAACCTTCGCATACACATGAAGATAAGAAATAGAGGCAACAATATTGTTAAGTAATAAAAGGATATTTCTTACTTCATCCGTAGTGTTATCGAACCAATGCCAAAGTACTTGCCAATGGATTTACCACCGTAGCTTTTCCTCGGTTTATCAATCTGGAAATTTTACAAACTCAATAAGCACAAGAGGAAAGAGAGATTACAAAAGCAAAATTTGAAGACTTACCTCTTTTGCCATCTCGGGCCATTTAAATTCCCAAGGATGATAGTTTGCGATATTTGGAGGGAGTACATGCAACTCTATGTAAGGTCCGCTTAAGAACAAGGGAACAACCCACCATTTCTCATCTTTGGAGTGGAGAGGAGTAGTATTGTTGCCCGAGTGCCAGTCGATATCTTGCATGAGTAATTTATCCTCAGGGATATTATCTCTTCTTTTCAAACGAGCGCCCCAGCGAGATTTCTTATTTCTCATGCCTATTACTTCATAATTCTCAAAAAAGTTATCTACAGTGTATTTTTCAGGGATTATTTCTAATTTTACGAAATTGGGGTCTTTGACACTGTTAGGGTATAAAGATCCTTTGCCAGCGCCACGGTTAGCGAACTCAAGCATTAGGCGGATACAATCGCCGCTCAACTGATAGACAGCTCGCGAGAACTTCGAATGGGAAAGGATTTCATAGAAGAGTGGTATCTCAGGGTCATATAAAGGGATAGGAAGTCCTTGAGAGTTGACCTAGCGAGACTATAATTTTTTGATCATCACATTTATGATCAGAAAACAGTTTTGCAGTGAGTATAGATGAAGATTCTTGATCAGGAATGGTAGATATGGTGAAACCTTTCTCTTGCAACTTCTTTTGAGTTTCATTAAAACGAGGTTTGTACATACGACTAAGTGAAGCCATTGTTAGTATGGGAATGAATAAATAATTGAAGATTAAGAGAAAAGATTGAAGATTTGCAGTAACAGAAACGCAAATTGCGGAAGGAGAGAGTTAAAGAAAAATTGCAGAGAGAAAACGAAAGAAGAAAAGAGAAGGATATGAAAATTATACATAGAGAGAAAAATCCTTGGGGAAAAACGATGGCATTTAATGCGAGAGGGGACGTGAATGGTCAAGAATAAACGGCTGAAAGAGACGTGTCAGGAAGAGAATGGAAGAATAGACATCTGTAATAAAGTCCGTATGAAGATAGGGGACTGAAACAGGTATAGATAAGCAGTTGCGGCAATTCAAAATATTGATTCTCATGACATTCTCTCCTTCGCAGAGAAGACATGAGAAGGGGCAAGATGTAGGATCATTATATCGCAGCAAACGAAATTCGCAAAGATAGTACACAACAGAGCTGCGAGGAAGTCGCAGGGGACTAAAATGAATGACGCCTTTGGGTGACGATAGGAAGATATGAAATCACGAAGGTTAAGAAGTGTCGCGAGTATAAATATTTGCATGCTTACGACACTTCAGCGAGGCATTCCCCAAAATAAAGGGATGCTTATTTGTCATCCACTTTATATTACCCTATATAAAGGGATGAATGAGTCCGTTGTAAAGGGGAGATTTCTTTGGAATGGGAGAACAAGTTAGTAAGAGAGAAACTTTGAGAGTGTTTATAATCTCTCAAGTGTAATTCTATTTACTGTGTAGACATTTCAAGGAAATAATACATAAACATTCATAGTTATTCATCTTTCAATGGATTAGTTAAGTGAATTATAGTGAGGTGTATTGTGGGATTTCACGCGGCTACATGTGGAGCGGGTCTTTTCTTTTGTTCTCATATCACTTTATGACCAGCTGTGGAGCGGGTCTCAAAAAAAAAAAAAAAATTGTGTGTCTTGTGTATGTGGCATTCGTCATGACCAGCTGTGTAGCGGGTCTAAGTCTCTTATTTATGACCAGCTGTGTGCGGATCGGTTTGTTTTGCTCGAGGACTAGCAAAATGTAAGTGTGGGGAATTTGATAAGCAATGAAAGTGCGACACATTTCACCTATAATTACATTAGCTAGGACTCATTATTTCTCTAATAAACTTGTTTTCGTTATTTTTGAAGAATAAGCTCTTGTGGAGATTTGGCTTGAAAAATTGTTATTTGCAACCGGAGGACAAGTGTTATTAGGACTTTCAAACTTGGTTAAGGGGCACCTCAATTACTAAGGGGCGCAGATTACTAAGGGGTACCCTATTTACTAATTAACACATGTTTCTATTCACACATCGGACACGGGATAAGGGGGACCTTCTTCTCCCATTTGAACATTCGGTTTTTCGGGAAAAAATGGTGGAAGAAAAACATGTGACAAATCTTGGAGTTACTGCGTTATTTCCACAGGAAGATTTTTGAAGAGATATTCAAAGGATTTTCAAAAGTTTGGATTGATATTATCCTTTTCGACTAAAACGGAAAGGTAATAGAGTTAATTTGGAAATAAGAGGAAAGATCTCACGTGATTTTTTATAAACATGGAAAAACGATTAACTCGTTATTCGTATTCGATTTCTTTGAGTTATTGGCGAGATTCTGTGAAGATATTTGACGCGTAAGAGAAGAAAGAATCAAAGAATATCGTAACTTTATGTCAAAGAAAGGAACGAATATTTGAAGTTAATTCAAAGATTTGTTGGAGGAGATAATATCCGGGAGTTTACTCTACATTGGTTGAAAGATATTTGACATCATGTTTTGCATGTAGCGGATGAGGAAATGAGAATAAAAAATCTTCGTAATTTGCAGTGAAAAAGGGAAAGAAGATAATTGGTATTAACTACTTTGATTTGATGTCCTGTGGAGTATAAATACTATCTTTGGGAAGTGAGAAGGAGATAGAGAGTCCTGGGAGGTAATGTAAACGGGAGAATCAAATTCGAAATTTACATTCGTTGTCATTGCCCAAGAACACCAAGAACATAAGGCTGAGAAAGCCTGTCGTTAATAAACCGTGGTTTATTCGATTTTTAACAAGCTTTCCGGCTGACCGTTGAACACCCATACAACACTTTTGTTTTATCGTCTCTTTAAGAGGATTGCAACACTTCTTAGCTGTTGTAAATTCCTGGTTTATTTGATTTTTATCCTTTTCATCACGTCGAAAACACTTTTGAGCCATGAATAAATATTTTAAGTGTGTTTTCGACGTGATGAAATAAACCCCAACATCGGGTCGACGGAGGAAGCTTGAACTTCACACATGGGTGAATTTATTTTATTTTCTATTTGACTTTTGCATTATTTTGAATAGAATTATGATTTGATTAAATTGGTTGTTATTCAATTAGATAGGTTATGCTTTGTTTAGATAATCTATGCTTAGGGGATACAATTAATCTTTTGAGAGTCTACCTTGGCAAAAATAAGAGTCAAAGTTATTTTGTTTATTGAGCTTTAATTGTTGAGAATAAATAAATTGAACCTATTGATATGAATTCGGTGGAATCCTAGGCCCAGTAACTCTCGCCTTTGTTTATTATTTTCATTAGACCTTTAAATTTAATCTTCGCAAGTCTGAGAGAACGAATCTTAATTACTACTACGAAAACTAAGAAAAATCATAAATCACTCACTGGTAGCTTTTCCTACCAGGACGCGACCCAAATTGGCCACGCATGCCATTGGCACATGCCAACACGCATCGCTGGTAGATTTTCCTACCAGGGCGTAACCCAAGTCGGCCACGCATGCCATTGGCATATGCCAACACGCTCTCTGGTAGTTTTTCCTACCAAGACGCGACCCAAATTGGCCACGCATGCCATTGGCACATGCCAACACGCTCGCTGGTAGTTTTTCTTACTAGGCCATGGCCCTAATGGCCGAGCATGCCATTGGCACATGCCAACACGCATCGCTGGTAGATTTTCCTACCAGGGAGCAACCCAAGTTGGCCACACGTGCCATTGGCACATGCCAACACGCTCGCTGGTAGATTTTCTTACCAGGCCATGGCCCTAATGGCCGAGCATGCCATTGGCACATGCCAACACACATCGTTGGTAGCTTTTCCCTACCGGGCGCAACCCAAGTTAGCCACGCATGCCATTGGAACATGCCAACACGCTCATTGGTAGCTTTTCATACCAGGCCATGGCCCTAATGGCCGAGCATGCCATTGGCACATGCCAACACGCATCGCTGGTAGCTTTTCCTACCATGGCGCAACCCAAGTTGGCCATGCATGCCATTGGCACATGCCAACACGATCGCTGGTAGTTTTTCCTACCAAGACGCGACCTAAATTGGCCACGCATACCATTGGCACATGCCAACACGCTCTCTGGTAGCTTTTCTTACCAGGCCATGGACCTAATGGCCGAGCATGCCATTGGCACATGCCAACACGCTCGCTGGGAGCTTTTCCTACCAAGACGCGACCCAAATTGGCCACGCATGCCATTGGCACATGCCAACACGCTCGCTGGTAGCTTTTCTTAACAGGCCATGGCCCTAATGGCCGAGCATGCCATTGTCACATGCCAACACGCATCGCTGGTAGCTTTTCTTACCAGGCCACGACCCTAATGGCCGAACACGCCATTGGCACTTGCCACACACGTCACTAGCAGGCATTGCCACTTACACTCAACGGACAACCTACCACCAAGGCATTCCGCACATGCCATTGGCACATGCCACACATGCCACTAGCAGCTCTGGCATTTCCACTTGCACTCAAGGTGCAACCCGCAAGAAAGGCATTCCGCACATGCCACACGCGCCACTAGCAGCACCACTTGCACTCAAGGTGCAACCAACACTCGAGATATCAACACAACCGGGGATGCTTTCGGGGTTTTGGTTTGGCGGTCACAAACTTGCGGATACACTACGCTCACATTAAGAAAGCGTGAAAAGGAATAAAGTGGTCAAATAAATGAGGAAATAATGGTGAAAGCGTTTTCACCCATAAACACCATGCGGTTACCACCTCCTCCCAGTATTTCACCATTTACTCTCTTATTTCATGAGTCCAGGGTACGTTTCAATCTCGACTTGTATAAATAGGTCTTACCTATTTCCACCAGACAACAAGTCTCTTGGTGAGGAGAAAAATATAACACTCTCGGAAAGGCAACTTTGCAATCTCTCAAATAGCTTTCATCTCTTTGCAAGCTTCCTAAGCTTTCACTTTCATTACAAGCATGAGACACTACTTCCCAGCACTATTCTTGTCTCAACACCTTTCTTTGCTTCCCTCCCCAAATCAACCCTTCTCCTCCACTTTGTGACCAATGCAAGTCCTGGAACGGCTATTTCTTGGTTTAGGCCGACTTGTCACAGTTGATCTCTCAAATTTATAAAGTGCTCACGTGCAGCATATTTGTTTAGGGTTTAAATCAGTTTCTCACTCACCTACCGAATTTACCAAAATTGGCGGAAACGATTTTCACCTATAAACACCTATATAAGATCTAATGATTTAAACCAAAAATTTGACCAGATTTTTTCCAGATCCATAAACTGCTTTTTACCAAAATGTTGATTTTATGATTAAAAAGCCTGATTCAAAGTG